>JAJMZS010003000.1:0-74725 GCA_023807205.1 Isotricha prostoma | reverse complement strand
AGTATTTTTATTTATATTTGATTGATTTAAATTATTTATTTTTTCATATAATTCATCTCTAAATTTTTTATTTTCTTCTTTTAATAAATCAATTATTTTTGAATAATCATTATTATTTATACATTCATTATTATTCTCATTATTATCCTCATTATTCATTTTATTATTATTATCTTCAAAAGTATTATCATTTTTTTTATTATTATCTTCAAAAGTATTATCATTTTTTTTATTATTATCTTCAAAAGTATTATCATTTTTTTTATTATTATCATCAACATAATTCTGAGTTTGATGTTCACTTGATTTTTCATTTGATTCAATTTTTCCTTCTAATTCAAGAATATAAGTAATTGTATTATTTTCTTCATTTATAGTTCTTTGCTCTTTAAAATCATCTTCATTTTCTATTGCCAAATTATCATCTTCATCAACAACATATATTTTTAAATTTTTCTTTTCATTTTCTTTTATTTTAAATAATTTATAACATTTCTCCAAAAATTTATTATAATCATCGATTAAATTTAGTTTTTTTTCTTTTCCTGAAAATTTTATTTTCATATGAATTTCTTCATTTGACATTTTTATAATATTTATTTGAAAATATATTTGATTAAATTAACTATTTTAAATTTTAAAAAAGATTTGATGATTATAAATTTTTTAAATGAAAATAATAAATTTGTTATAATATAAAATAAGTAAGATTAATGAAAATAATAATTCATACATATTTACAATTAACTTTTCCATTTTATTTTATTCTCCCTAAATTTAATAAAGATAAAACATAAATAAAATAAGAAAAAAATTAATTTGTATTACAAAGGAATAGAATGAATTTTTATTCAATATTTTATTTTCAAATATCTTATTATAATCACAAATTATTTGAAGAAAAATAAATGATATTCCAAAAAAAAAATTTATTATCTTTATTTGATTAATAATAATTTTTTTTTAGAATGAGCATTAAAAAAATAAAGAAAAAAATAACATTAGATTCAAATGAATAAAAAATAATAAATTATAAAATAAATGAACTCAAAATAAATGAATCAAATTATAAAAATATTTTTTTTATATAAATATTATACTGAGGATTTTAAGTTTTTTTCAACATTAAATAAGGAAATAAAAATAATTCAATGGATGAAACAATTGATTAAAAGGAGATTTAATTTAAGTTATTATATAAATTAAAATATTTTTTAATTAAAAAATAAATGTATTTAAAAATACAAGTTTAAATTTTTATATTTTAGTTTTTATTCATTTTTTTTGAATAAATTATTATATCTCATTTTGTTTTATTATCATCAAATAATGTATAAAATTTTGTTCGTTTAATTTTCTTAAAATAAAATGTATAATCTTGTAATTATTATTTCTTCATATTATCTATTGGATTTTTTTAAATAATTTAATTTCCATTGTTATAAATACTTTTTTATAATATGATCATTAATTTTAGATATTTTTATTGAATTAATATTGAAGAAATTATTTTTTAAAATTTCAAAAACTTATTCAATTTTTATTTGGAGAATTTGCAATTTTATTAAGTTAAAGTTAATTCTTGTAAAAATATTATTAATTAATAATAAATAAATAATTTAACAAAGATAATAAAATATTAATATATTAATTAATATTATAAATATTATATATGACTTTTTAAATTTATTTTGGAATTAAATCTTGTTTTATTTTGGAAAAATTTGTAATTTCTTTATTATGATGTTGTTTCTTGAGAATAATTTTAATTATAATTTTCAAAAAATTCATCTATATAATAATGATTTAAAATATCTTCTTTTTCCTTTTTATCTTTTTATTTCTTTTTCTTTTTTATTTAACATTTTATTATATTGATTATCACTATTATTATAAAAATCTAATAAATTCGAATTTGTATTTATTTCAAAAATAAAATCGAAATTTTGATGAAATAAAATAGTCATTTTTTATTAATTTTAACCAACAAATAATTCATAAAAAAAAGCATTGAAAAAAAAAATTAATTAAACCTAAAATAAAACAGAAAAAAAAAATAAAATAAAAAAATTAAATTAAATGTCAAAACTCCCAAGAATACCTACACCATTATCACCATATCAAATGGATAATATAATATCACCAGAATCATTTATACCAAATGGTGGTAATTTACAAATTCAAACTGATTTCAATAAAAATTCATTAAAACCTTTATTAAATTCATATGGATATAATTTATCTCCAGCTTTATATGAAACAAAAATTAATAATTTAGAAGCAAAATTAGCAACTTTAGAAAGAGCAAATTTAAATCTTCAAAATCAATTAAAAACAAATGATAGAAATGTTGAAAATAAAATAAAAGAATTACAAATAATGACACAACAAAATAAAATAAATACAAATCAAAACGAACAAATAATGACTTTAATACATAATAAAACTTCTTTATCTTCAAATGAATTAAATGAAAAAATAGGAAAATTAGAACAATTAATATCAAAAGAAGATGAATTTAAAAATTATCAACATCAAAGAGAAATTGAGATTTATAGAAATTTAATAAATAAATTAACAGAAAAAGTTTCAGAAATTGTAAAAAAAGAAATTGGAGCTCGTTTTGAAGGAGATTTACAAAATAAAATACATGCAGAACAATTAAATGATATATATAATAATGATTTAGAAAATGTAAAAGATGATTTTGGAATTATTGCAACTAAAATAAGAAGAGAAATTTCATATGTTTCAAAAGAATGTTCTGAAAGAACACATAATGTTTCTAAGTATATTGATATGAGAATTAATGAACTTAATAATGGAAAAACTAATGAAATTAATGAATTAAAAAAATTTGTTATGAAATTAAGTGAACAATTAAAAGATAATTTCAAAAGTCAAAAAGAACAAAATAATGTTTTTGAAACTAGAATTTTTCAATTAGAAGAATTTTCAAAAACTATTAAACAAGAATTATATGATTTTATTGCTAAAGTTGAAGAAAGATTAATTGATAAAATGAAAGATATTAAATTATATACTGAATTAAATTTAAAAAAACAAAATGATTTAAATGAAAAAAATTTCTTATTTTTTTCAAAAGCTTTTGATAACAATATGACTTTTTTTGCAGAACAATTGGCAGATACTAGAACAGAAATAACAGAAGAAATAAATAGAATGAATAAAAAAGAAAATGAAAGATTTGAATGTTTAGCAAATGATATGGAAAGTCTTTGTAATAGAGTATATCAATATGAAGCAATATTAAAAAATTATGATATTGAAAATACTGAAATTAAAAATAAAATAAAAAAAGATTTAGCTGATTTTAAATCACAATTAGATGTTTTAGTAGTAAATGAAAGAATGATTCATACTATTGAAATTAATAATATTCAAGAACAAATTAATCTAATTATTAAAACATTTAATGAAACTACTGAAATTATAAATAAAAATATTACTGATATAAATAAAAATCATAAACAAGATGTTGAACAAATAATAGAAAGAATTAATTTATTACAAACTATGTTAAAAGATATGAATGAAAAACATATTGAAATTTTTGAAAAAATTCAAAGAAATGAAGAAAATATTGAAGTAAGATTAATTATGGATGAAATGTCAAGTCAAGTTGATAGTCAATATATTATTGATTTAATTCAAAAAAGTAAAAATGTTGAATTTGAACTTAATAATAGACTAAATGATTTAAAAGATAATATAATTGCATCAATGGATAATAATATAAATGAAAATAAGGATAACATAAAGAAAGTAAATAAAGATATTAAAAAAATATATGATTCACTTAATTCTTCTGGAACAAATGTTTCTGAATTAAAAGATAAAATAGAAGATTTAAATAAAAAATATTATGAACTTGAAATTGTAAATGGTGTACAAATGACAATGGACAAATTATTAGAAGATATTGATATAATATATAATAAAGAAAAATTAGAAGAAAAAGAAAAAGAAAATGATGAAAAATACATGAAAGCAATTAATGATTTAGAAAATAACTTTAATACTAATTCAAAAGAAGTAAAAGATAATATTTCAAATATGAATGAATCAATTGAAAAAATGAAGAATGATATAATAAATAATGAAGAAAAGAAAAATTTAGAAATAACAGAAATGGATACAAAAAATACACTTGAACAAATATTAAACAATGTAGAATTTGATAATATATATTCAATATTACAAAATGTTTCCTTTGGAAAAAATAAAGATTCAAGTGATTTAAAAGAAGGTTTTGATGATATTTATAAAGAAATAATAGATAATAAAATAAATGATGCTTTAGAAAAAATAAAAAAAGAAAATATTGATATGTGGAATAATGCATTAGATACATCAAAAAAAAATAAAGAATTAATGAATATAAGAAAAATAATAAATGATGTTCCTCCTGTAATTCTTCCAAGAGAAGAGTCTTTAAGAAGAATTTTAGATGTTGATTACAATGATACAATTAGTCCAATTCCAATTGTTCCAGATTTATTTAATAATTTAAAAACAATTTATACTCAACAACATGATGATTATAAAAAAGTTCAAGAAATGTATAATCAAATAAGAGATTCTAAAAGATCAAGTAAACTTTCAATGTCAAATAATAATAATGAAAATGAGAATAATGATAATAAAAGTAATACTGGAAGTAAAAAATCTAAAAAAAATAATTCAGATAAAAAAAGTGAAAATTCTAACATTGACAATGATAATAAATCTAAAAAATCAGGAAGTCAAAAAGATAATATTTCTCAATCTGGAAGTCAAAAAGGAAGTAATAATGATAATAAATCTAAAAAATCAGGAAGTCAAAAAGATAATATTTCACAATCTGGAAGTCAAAAAAATAGTAATAATGATAATAGTTCTAAAAAATCAGGAAGTCAAAAAAATAATATTTCTCAATCTGGAAGTAAAAAAGAAAGTAATAATGATAATAAATCTAAAAAATCAGGAAGTCAAAAAGATAATATTTCACAATCTGGAAGTCAAAAAGATAAAAAATCAAGTAATAAATCAAATAATAATAATAATGATAATGAAGATGATGATAATTCAGAAAATAATAAAAATGAAAATTCAAAACAAAATGAAAGTCAATTTGGTATTCCTCAAAATTCAAGTGAGAATAATAATAATAATAATGAAAGTGATGATGATGAAAATATGAAATCAAAAAATAAAAATAATGGAGAAGAAAATGATGATGATGATGAATTTAGTGATGAAAATAATAAAATAAATGATAATAAAATTAATAATGATGATTTTATGGATGATGAAGAACAATCTAATAAATTTAATGATGATTATAGTGGAGGACAATTGAAAAAAATTCCTAAAGAATCAGAAAAAAATATTTCTAATATTCCAAAATAAAATTTAATTAATATATTTTTTTATATATATAAACATAAATAAATATTAAAAATATATATTTTAATTTCAATTTAATTCATTTTTTATACTATTTAAAATAATTAATAAATAAATCAATTTTTCAGTTTTAAAAAAATTACTATAATTAAAAATATGGAAAATGAAAATTTAATTTCAATTGAATCTAAAACAAAACATTTTTATACTGAAGATGATGAATTATTAAATCAACAACAAACAAAAAAACAAAATTACTTAAATTCAACTAGTCAATTCGCTCAAAAATTAATAATACAAAATCATCCATCAACAGAAAATATTTTATATACTTTAGAACATTTTTTATCAGAAAATGATTATGAAACTGATTATTTAACTGATAATGAACCAAATAAACTTATTATTTTATTTTATAATGATGAAATTGCATATAATTTTACTAAAGAATTAAATATAGAAAAAATAAAAAATCCTGCTTATTCAGAAATTCATATTTCTTTATCTATAATTCAAAATGAAAATTATAAACCACCAAAAAATCTTAAAAAAAAAAAATTTTTATCATTTGAATCAATTGAAAGATTATATAAAGGGGAAACTCTTTATCAAAAACCCAATAATAAAAAAACAAAAACAAAAAGTAAATTTGAAAATGTTGGTAAAATGATTTTATCAAATTCATATTCAAATAATAATGTAATAAGTAATTTTTTTTTTTAATTTTTAGGGTTTGGGATTCCATATAAAATTGGTCAAAATAAGAATAAAAATAAAGAAAATGATTTAAGTAAATCACAAAGAATTGGCCCTTTAAATATTAAATTTAGAGAAGTTAATAAAGAAAGATGGGTTAGTCCAACTAATTTTTATGTATAATTAATTATTTTTTAAGCTTTAATTAAATTATTTTTATTTTTATTTTTATTTGAACAAGATTTTTGTTTTGTTTAAATAAATATTATAGGTATAAAGAACAATATGTTATACTTTTTTATGCTTTTTTTTTCTATATTTCATAATTAAATAATTTTATTTTAAAGAATCATTAACGAAAGTTTAATTTTTTGAAATAGTAAAATCAAAAAAAAATAAATTTTGATACAAAAAATTAAAACTTTTAAAAAGAATAAATCAATTATTTAAATATTATTAGAAAATATCTAAAAGTATATAAAAATATATTTAAATGACATATTGTACTTTAAAAATATATAATTTTATCATTTTCAAATAAAATATAATTATATAAAATATAAACATACAATTAACCTTTACAAAATAATATCTACTATAATGAGAAAAATAGATAAACCTACTCATTAATATTAGAAATTTTTTCCATCATTTCTTTAAATTCTTTAAAACTAATTTGGCAATCTCCATCTTGATCAACATCTTTAATTAAATCAATCCATTGTTGATTACTAGTAATTTTTAAAGGCATAGTTTCTTTTAATTCATTAATAGTAATATAACCATTTCCATCTAAATCAAATAATTTAAATGCTTTAGTTAACATATCTTCATTTAATAATTGTTCTTTTTTCATATTTACAGTTAAAAATTCAGAAAAACTAATAGAACCATCATTATTAAAATCAATCTCAGAAAAAATTTGATTAGCTCTTTGAATTGCTTCTACAGAAGGATAAATTTCTTCTAAACATATTATTAATTCTTCTTTTGAAATTTCACCATCTTTATTTTTATCAATTTTATCAAATTCATCTTTTAATTTTTTAATTTCTTGATTTATTGAAATTTGATTTGCCAAAAAAGCCAAAGTTGCTTTTTGTAATGTAACAATAGATTTAAATTTATTTAAATTTGTAATAATATCATCACTTAAAACAATTTCTTCTTTATCATTTTTTTCAGACATATTTTTTAACCAATTATTTTCTAAAGCTTCTTCAGCACTTAATCTTTTTTCAGGCTCATATTGTAATAATTGTTTAATATATTCAATAACATCTTTAGAAATATTGTTAAAATCTTTTTTAGGAAAACTTAATTTACAATTTAAAATTTTTTCCTTTATAATTTCTTCTTTATTTCCCATAAAAGGAGGATGACCACATAACATAATATATAAAATAATACCACAAGACCAAATATCAGCTTTTTCATTATATTTATTTTTAAAAACTTCTGGTGCAATATAATAAATTGTTCCTAATTCTTGAGTTAAATGTTCTTGATTAATTGATATTGATGTTCCAAAATCAATAATTTTAATAAAAATATCATCTTTTTTATTAGTTTTAATAAAAACAATATTTTCTGGTTTTAAATCTCTATGTACTATTTTTTTTTTATGTAAATGATTCACTGCAGAAATTAATTGTTTAAATATTATTCCTGCTTTTCTTTCTGAAAATGACTTTTGTTTTTGAATATAATCAAATAAATCACCACCAGAACAATATTCTTCAACCATATAATAATAATTATTATCATAATAACAATCAAATAATTTTATTATATTTGGATGATCTAAAGTTTTTAAAACTGCTATTTCATTTGAAAATGAAGTACTATCAACATGTTTTCTTTTTATTGCTTTTACTGCCCTTAAAAATAAAGTTGTTCTTTGTTGAACTTTATATACTGCACCATAGGCTCCTTCACCTAATTTTTCTTTTATTTCATATTCATCAAATAAACTTTTTGTTTTCATTCTTATAAAATTACTTTTATCAAATTTGAGAGAAATGTTTTTTTTACCTATTATTGAATTTTGAGCACGAGTTAATGAGTTTGATAAATTTATTGGTTCGTTTGATAAATTTAAATTGTTATTGTTTTTCTCTGTTGTTATTTTTATTTGATTTGTTGTTATTATGGAATTTTTACAATAAAAACAATTTTTTACTCCCATTTTTTTTTATTAATTTTTAATTTGAAAATTCTCATTCTTTTTAAACATTAATTTCATTTATTATATACTTTTAAATATTTATTATAATTTTTTTAATATTTTAATCATGAGAATTATTTAAATTATTATTTTATATATTAAAATAATATTACATTTTTAATAATTTTCAAAAAAAAAATATATATCTATTTATCAAAAAGTCATATAAAAATTATAATATATTAAATCTAATTATCTCTTAATTAAAATTATGGATTATTATTATGATGATGATTATTATTATTATTATTAACATTATGATTATTATTATTATTATTATTAATATTATTATTTAGAATATCATTTAATTCTTGAACATTAACATTTTGTAAATCAGCTAAATTAACAACTTTAACAGTTCCTGAAGACAAACCTTGTTTAATAGCTTTTTCAATCATTTTTGAATATTTTCCTTGACTAATATGAGGATGATTTTCATCATAATTTGATGAATATAAAATACTCAAATTATCAATATCAAAACCTTTAGGTAAAATTACTAAATCTGATAAAGCTCTTACGGTATTTACTTTAGTCCATTTATTATATTGTGCATTTTTTTCTGTTGCAATACTAAATTGTTTTCCTTTATATTCAGCATAAATTATAAATGGTAAATTACTTTTATTATTTTTATTTTTTTTAATAAATAAAGAAACTAAAAACATTGGTTTATCAAATTTAATTATTAATTCATTTGATTCAATTATTCCATAAGTACCTGAAGGAGTATTTGACTCTTCTTCTAAATTTTTTGGTTTTTCATTTGTTTTAATTTGATTATTATAAGTTAATAATAATTTACCAAATAAAGTCAATTTAATAAATCCCATATCAAAATTAGTAACAATTTCTTCTGGTGCAAGAATATCTTTTATTTTAGTTTTAACATCAAAAGATTCAAAATTTAATAATAAAGTTAATTGAGTTACACTATTTAATTCAAATGGTTTACTTACTTCTAATTTTGCTTTACTTTTAACTACATTTGTTGAATCTGAAAGTGATTCTTTTAAATTTAATAAAGTTAAATAATAAGGAATTTTTATTTCTGGTGTTATATTTTTTAAAGAATTTTCTATATTATTATATTTTGAAAGGAAAAAACAATCAGGTCCATCTCTTGAAGTACATTTTTTATTATTTTGTTGTTTTTCATATAATTCTATTTTGTCTTTATAATAAAAATTATCAAAAAAATGATAAGCTTCTTGACGATATGTACATTTTATTATTAAAAGTGAAGAAATGTATAAAAATATTTTTTTCGTTTGTATATATTTTACCATTTAATATAAAATTTTATATTTTTTTAAAAAAATAACACGTTGAATTTAAATATAAATTAGTGTTTTAATTTAATATTTTGAATTAAAAAAATTAAAAAATGTTATTTTTTATTTTATTTTTTCAGTATGGATTAATTTCATATATTTTTTATATAAATAATATTTATCAATTAAAGAATGACCAATATTAATATTAACATCACCATAATAATTAATTAAATCATTTAAATTATTTGGAACATTTTTAACCTCTTTTTCATTAATTTCACATCTTTTAAGTTTTCTAGATAAAAATTTTTCTTTTTCTTTTTCCATATCATTTTTTAATCTTAAATTCTTAATAAAAATATGCTCTCCTTTATATTTATTATTTTCTTCACTTTTATTTTCAATAATAGTTGGCATATTATTATATAAGTTTTTCCAATTTACTTGACTTAAAATATTGTTTGTTAAATCAAAATCATTATCATTAGGGGAAATCATATATTTAAATGGTTCTTTTAATCCGATATTTTCATTTAATAAAAAACCTTGGTTATTTGATTTTAAAAATTTTTGAATTATTTTAAAAATTGATAAGTTAATTTGTTTCTTTTGATTTTCATTATTTAAAAAACTTTCTGCATTTATTTTATTAGTTAATTCTAAATTATAATATTTATTTAAATTTTGTTTAATATATTCATCTAATTTCTTCATTACTTTTGTTTTAATATCTGAAATTCTATTTATATTTAAAGGTATTGCTTTTATTTCTGTTAAATCATCATCTTTTATTATTTCAAAAGATTCAATTAATAAAATTAAATTTGACTCAATAAACTTTATTCCTCTTTCAACTAAGAGTAAATCAATTTTTGAATTTGTAATTTTAACTTTTTCATCTTTATCTAAACTAAAATTATCATTATAAAAATAACATCTTATTGAATTTTTCTGTTTTGAATCAATAAAAATAATACTATCTTTTGGTTTATCAGGTTTTATTAAAAAACCTTCTAAAATAGGATTATCAATTATATTATTTATTTTTTGATTTAAAAAAGAATCAACTATTTCTTCTAAATTTTGACAAATATTTTTATTTTTATAAGACATTATTAATTAATTTATAATAAAGTAATGAAGTTTATATAATGTTAAATTATTATTAAATGAAGAATAATAAACCCGCTTTTTTATATTCATTAAAAATTTAATAATTCATAAAATATTTTTATATACTAATTAATTATTAATATATTAATTGTTTTATTTTTTATCAAACAATTCCTTTTCAATATAATAGAAATTTAATTTTGAATTTTTTAACGGTTTAGGAAATGGATTTAAAGTAATATTTTTACTTATTTTATCAAGTAATAAAGATCTTTTTAAATGATATTTCCTTATTAAACCTTTATTTTTAAAAAAATTTCTATTATTCCTTTGATTGATTAAAATTTCATCAATATTTATTTTTGGTTCTAAATATCTATAATCATCCTCATTAATAATTTTTTTGTGATTAATTAAAGTTTTATGTGAAAACTGTTTATTTAAAATATTTTTAGAAGACATATTTTTAATTTCTAAAGGATAAATAAAATTATATAATTCTTTTTCAAGTTCTTTTGAAAAACTTTTAAAATTCTTTTTTTGAGTAGAAGTATTAGTAAAATGATCTCTAACTTTAATAGAATTAACAATACTATTATTATTAAAATAATAAATTTTTGGTTCTTTAGGAATATTATTTTTAAAATTTTTAATTCTTGGTATTATTGGATTTAATATTTGTTGTGAATTATAAAAACATAATTCTTTTATTTGTGATTTAGATTTTTTCATTCCTTTATAATAATCAACTCTAATAAAAGGAGGAGGAGATTGTAATTTAATATTCATAATGCTTTAATTCAAATTTTATTTTTTAATTAAAAATCAAATTTTACTACAAAATATTTTTTATTAATTAAATAAAAAAATTAAAAAAAAGATTAAAATATATTTTAAAAGAATGATATTCCCAAAAACTGAAAAGGAAAAATATTTTGGAATAAACTTAAAAAAAAATAAAGAAGCATATCAAAAATTGGAAAGTGAATCAAAATCAAATAATGATAAAACACTATTAAAAAAAAATAAAAATGATATGTTAATTGATAAATTTGATATTTCAAATATACAAAATTTAATAGAACAAAAAGGTTCTTTTTTTAATTTCTCAAAAAAATGTTCATTCTTAATAAAAAAAGATTCAATTATAAAAGGAATTTTTGATATATTAACATTAATTTTAGTAAATATTTCATCATTATATCTTTTATATGAACTTTGTTTTTCAATTTCATATAAACATGATTCAAAAGAAGATAAAATTTGGATAATTGCATATTATGCAATTGAAATATTATTTGTAATTTTTATAATACTTCAATTTTTTCAAGAATATCAAGATCCAGAAACTTTTTCAATAATAAGAGATCATAAAAAAATAGCTTTAAGATATATTAAAGGATGGTTTTTTATTGATATTATTTCAACAATACCATTTGAATTATTTGTAAATGAAAATAATTTTTTGATAAATGCAAAAATAATTCGTTTAATAAGACTTCTTAAATTAATACAAACAATGGATGTAAAAAGATTTGATAATTTAGCAGATTCATTTTTAACTTCAAATTCTTCTGGAAATGGAAATAAGAGATTAATGTTAATTTTTAATATGAGATATGTATTTAAAATATTTCGTTTAGTAATAATTGCTTCAATTTTAACTTATTTATTAGGTTGTTTATGGTATTTTGTTTGTAAAAAAATATATGAAGATCAATATTTTGTAAAAAGTTCAAAAAAAACTTTTTTTACAGAATATAGTTTATATAATCAAAAATCAAGAAAAAAATTAATAATTTGTTGTTATTTTGTTTTAACTGCTTTAACGACTGTTGGATATGGTGATATAAATGCACAAAATGATACAGAAAGAATATTTGGTATTGTAATGATGCTTGTTGGAGTTGCAGTTTTTTCTTATGTTATGAGTGAATTTAGTGATCAAATTAATATTTATAATCAAACTTTTGGTGATGTTGATAAAGGTTCTTTATTACAAAATTGGTTACATTTACTTCAAAGTTTTTCTAAAGGAAAAAAATTTGATAAAAATTTAATTAATGATATTGAAAAACATTTTGAATTTTTTTGGAAAAATAATAGAATGTTAAGTGTTGAAAAAAATAATAAATTTCTTGTTAATTTACCTAAAAAAATTAAAGTACAAGTTGTTGATTATTTTTGGGGAGATTTTTTTAAAAAATTCTCGAATTTTTTCTTATATAAAGAAAAAATAAATAATGTTTTATATCAAAGAAAATTTGTAAAATTTTATTTTGAACTTTCTTTTCTTATTATGCCAAGATTATTTGAAGTAAATGAAATAATATATAATCAAAATGATGATGTTGAAGAAATGTATTTTATTATTATTGGAATGGTTGAAATAGGATATAAAAATAATTATAATACAGAACCAAAATATTACCATATATTATATAATAGAGATTATTTTGGAGGATATTATACTTTATATAATATAAGATCTGAATTTGTTTATCGTGCTAAAGAAGAATGTAAATTATATGCAATTAATAAAATTGACTTTTTGAAATTATTAAAAAAATTTCCCATTATTGAAAATTTAATGAGAAAAAATGTTTATAATAAATTTAAAAGAGGTGTTAAGGCACATATGGATAAAAGTTATTAAAAAAGATTTTAATAATTATGATATTCAAAATGATAATAATATTGAAAATGATAATGATAATGAAAATGAAATTAATACTGATTCTAATAAAAAAAATAAAAATATTGTTATCAAAAATAAAATGTTTCAAAGAAAACAACTTTTAGATATTGATGATAATCAAAATGGAATGTCTATTAATACTATTTTGAATAAAACTATTAAAGAAAAAAATAATCAAATTAAGAAAATGGAAAATGAATTAGAAGTAAAATATAATGAATTACAAAATGAATATGAAGAAATATATAAAGAATATTCTAAATTAGTTAATAAAGTTAATGAAAATAAATGAAAAAAAAAACAATTTGTTTGAAGAAAAAAAAACATATTTTTAAATTAATTAGATTTTTATTAAAACAAATATTTATTTATTTATTTTTTAAATCATTTAATATATATAAAAAGTTTATTTAAAATGATTCAACATATTTTTAAATATAAAACTTAATATAATGTTATATATTAAAAAAATATGATATAAATTTTTAAAATTTTAAAATAAAAGCAATTTTAAAATAAAACTACATTTTTATAATCATAAAAAAAATAAAAACAATAATATGGAAACTACATTTAAAGAATATAAAAGATTTACAATTAAACCTGGAAAAGCTCAAATAACAAAAAATGAATATTTAAGTTTAATAAAGCAATCAAAAAAATTACCACAAAGTAAAAATAAAACTTTGTATCAATCATTAAGAGTTTATTATAAAGAAGATAAAAACATATTATCATCAAAAGAAATTGAGCCACCAAAAAAAATTATTAGTATGTCTTATAATAAAGAAAATAAAAAAGATATTAGAAAAACACCACAAAAAATAATTAAAAAAATATCATTAAAAGGAAATTTTGCAAATAAATTAAAAGGAAAAATAATTTATAAAAATTCAAGAAATGAATCATCAAATTTATATGATAATAGAATTATGAAACAAGAAAATTCAAAAGAAAATATTTTTTATAGTAAAAATTCAATGAATAATAACAATGATAAAGAAAATTTAACTACTACAACTACATCTCCTTTCACAACACCAATAAAAGAAAATAATGAAAAAGATAAAAGAGATAATCACATTTTAAATAATATTTATTTTAGTGGTGATAATATTAGAAGATCAATAAATCTTCATGATAGAAATAAAATAAAATATACAATTAATTTTGATAACAATAATAATTATAATTTTAATTTTGATTCAAGACCAGAATTAAATACAATTCAATATTCTCATAGAAATCAAAATATATTTAATGATAATTTTTATAATGAAGTATCACCTTTATCAACTCAAACTTATTCTCCATATATTAATACATATAATTATTCTGAAAATACTAATTATAATAATATTAATAGAATAAGTGTTAACAAAATTAATAGAGTTAATAGCAATAAATCTATTAATAATGATAGTAATAATAATAATAAAAATAATAATGATTTAGATTTACTTTTAAATGTTGAAGACTTAATTATGATAGAAGATAAATTTTCTAAATTATTAAAAAATGTAAATGACCAAAATATAAATGTTGTAAATAAATCATGTTATGAATGGTGGAATTTTTATTTTAATTGTACATTAAAAGGGAATTGTGATTATTTATTTTTAGATTCAAGAAATAAAAATATAATAACATGTCATAATTCACTTTTATTAATAAGTATTATGTTAGTATATGATTTATCTTTTAATCCAAAAGTTTTTGTAAAATTAATTGAATATATTAAAAAAATTTTATATTTGAATCATCAAAATTACCTTAATATATGTCAATATTTAATATCAAGAATAAAACAAGAATTTTTATATTCAAAATGGGTTGAACTTTTAAAAGAAATAATTTCATCACAAATTGAACATAAAAAATTTTATTTTAATGAATTAGATCAAAATTTACAATCATTAAATCAATTTTTATCAATTTTAATATCAAATTTAAATACTTCAAATAAAATATTAAATCCAAAAATAAAAACAATATATAATAATTTTATGAAATATAATTCAGATACAATAAATAATATTTTCATGTCAGATATTCTTAAAATAGATAATCAAGGAGGTTCATTATTATTTTCCTCCCACAAATTTAATAATCCGAAAAGAAATGATTTTATTTTAAAAAAAAAACCAATAAAACCATTAACTTTAATTTTAGATTTAGATGAAACTTTAATGTCTTTTGTTTATATTACAAAAGAAAAAAAAGAAGGATTATTAAGATTAAGACCATTTTTATATAGTTTTTTAAATTTAGTAAAAGAATATTATGAAATTATAATTTTTACAGCAGCAACAATTTCATATGCAAATCCAATTTTAGATGCAATAGAAATTGAAAAGGGAAAATATTTTAATTATAGATTATATAGAAATCATTGTTCAATTGTTAATAATGAAATAGTAAAAGATATAAATTTTCTTGGAAGAGATATTAGTAAAATTATTATTGTTGATAATATGCAACAAAATTTTAAATTACAAAAAGATAATGGAATTTTAATTTCATCTTTTTGGGGTGAAGATACAAAAGATAAAGCATTATTACATTTAGGAAAAATTTTAGTTAGTATTGCAACAGATATGATTTCTTTAAATTATATTTGTGATATTAGAGATTTAATTAAAAAATATAAAGATGATATTTTAAAGAAGGTATCAATGAATTAAGTTAAAATTTTGATTTTTTGGGTTAAGATTATTTTTATAAACATATATTTTTTTTATTTTTTTGTAAAGTTGTTTATTTATTTATATAAAAATATGATTATAAGTTTAACATAATGAAATAATTTTATAAATTTAAATTAATTTTTTTTAATTTCAATTATTTAATTATATAATATTTTAATATTTAAATAACTAATAATTTTTCTTATATATTAAACTAAATCATAAAATTTAATAAATAAAGCAATTACTATTTGCTTGATCTTGTTCAATATTTTTAACTTTTTTATTTTTATTTTTATTCTTAAAATCAAAACATTTCTTTAAATTAATTTCAAATATTTCATTAAAAATTTTTTTTTGTTCAATACAAATTTCATCATAAAAATAATTTAATTTCTTAAATTTTTTAAGTTGTTTATTCATAGTTTCTGTATTTAAACTTTGGATTTTATCATTATTATTATTATATTTTCCAAGAATAATAGCAGGAATATTATAATTACATTCTAAAATAAATTGAATAATTTGATTTAATTTATCTAAAGATTCTACAGATTCTAAATCAACAAAAATAATATATGCATCTGCTTTATCATAATATGGTTTTTTTTCTATTATTTCTTTTATAAATACTGTCTTTATTTTTGTTGGATCACCTTTTTGTAAACTATATTCAAATGTTATATTTTTTTTCTCTTTTTGTTCTATTATATTTACATTTTGGTTATTTATAAATTGAAGTATTATATCATATGGTGTGTTATTTGATTGATTTGTTCCAAAAACTAATAACATTAAATTGGACATTTTAAATTTTATTAAAGATTAATTTTTTTATTTTTTTTAATTTGATTTTAATTGGTTTTGTTTTAATTTTTTTATTTTTTTCATTTTTTTAATTTTTATATGTTTTTTTATATTTTAATTATATTTGGTTTATATTAATTTGATAAATTGTTTTTCAATATATTATATTTTATAAATAAAAAAATTTTATTTTAGATATTTTATCAAATGAACTTTTTATTTGAAGAGCAATTTCCTTATATTAAAATAAAAATAGATAAAAAAAGAAAAGAAATTAAAAAAGAAAATAAGAATTCACAAATGAGTTTCTTCCCTTATTTATCATCTGTAATTGAAGAAATTGGATTAATTAAAATGTTCGATGAAAAAAAAACTAAATTAGATTATTCAAATTATTATCATGTAATCTATTTAATCAATAGAGAAAAAGGAATAAATAATATAAAAAATTTATCAATTAAATTTAATTTTTCTTTAGATGTTGTTTTAAAGGCAATTGATTATATGGACAGATTTTTCCTTTCTGAAAAATCAAATGATGTAATTGAAATTTCTTCAATCTGTTTATTAATATCATTAAAATTTAATGATTCATTTTCAAAAAATTTAAACTCAAAAAAATTTATTTTATATTTGAAAAAACAATATTCAAATATTGTAAATTTAGAACAGGAAATTTTATTTACTTTAGATTATGATTTAAATACTTTTTCATTAATGGATATTATTCATATTTATTTTATTAAAAATGCAAAAAGTTTTGAAAAATTAAAAGATTCACCTGAATTTAATAGAAAAATTTGGTTTTATGCTCAAGCAATAATTGAAGACCAAAGATATTTAGATTTTAAAATTTTAGAATTAGCATATTGCCTTATTTTATTTTCTTTTGGTAATAATTCAATTAGATTTAATAAAGATAAAAATGATATTCAATTTTATAATTTTTATAACAAATTATCTAAAAACAATCAATTAAAGTTTGTTCAATGTAAATTTATGATAAACATTATTATTCGCTCAAGATTTAAAAAAATGTTATATTGTTAATTGTTTATTTATTTATAATGAAATTATAACAAATACTTAATTTGTTTTATGAATGAAGTTATATATAAATGATTTTTTATATGAATTTGAGGTTATTTTTTTATATGGTAAAATAAAAGAAAAATATATATTTTGAAATTTAGAAATAATTATGTGAATATAAATATTTTATTGAAATATATTTAGTGAATGTTTTTTAAATATATATAATATTATTTATAATTATAAACTTTAAAACTTTTTATAAATAAATGTTATTTTTATTATATATATATATATTAAACTTTAAAATATAAAATACAATGTAAACACAAACTTATTTTATTAAAAGGATATTGTTTTATTATAAATGATTAAAACTATTATAATTTTTTTATCTTATTTTATTTTATTTATTATGTTATTATTATATAATTTTATTTTGTAAGAGAAATTAAAATTTTTATTTTTATTTTTTATTATAATAAACTATTATTTTTTATTCTTTTTTAAATTAATGAATTGTTTATCAGATAATAAAGAAGAAATTTATATGACAACAACAAATGTTAGTATTCAAACAGATGATATATTTGATAATGAATTTTTCCTTTCAAATTTAGCAAGAAATACACAAAGAAAAAATAACATTAATTTACCTTTAATAACAAATCATTTAATCAAAAGCAAAATTTATAATTCAAATTATAATTCTTTAAATTATGAATTTGAAGAATCAAAACCACAATTTTCTTATGCTCATTCACATACAATTACTGAAAATTATATTGAATATCCAAATGAGCCTATAATAAAGGAAAAATTTAATCCAAAAAATAATGTATTGAAAAATAGAAAATATAATAAACATGAGAAAATTTTAATGTCTAATATTATTAAAGATGAAATGAAAAACAGGTCTCCAGGTCAAGGAATGTTTCTTAAAATTCAAAAATATAATCAATATAATAAAATAAAACCATTTAAATTATTTCATTCTAAAAATGATTTAAATAGTAAACATATAAAGAAATTGGATAAAAATTTTATTCTTAAAAATGAAGAAAAAACAAAAAATAATAAATTTAAATTACCATTTTTCTTTTATTCTAGAAATGATAAATTGAATAATTTTAATATTAATAAAAATAAAACTCAAAAAATTTTAACTACTTTAAGAAAATATGATGATGAAATTTAAAATAGAAAATAATTCAAAAATTATTTTATTTATATCAATAAGTAAATTAATTTCTATAATATTATAAACATAAAAATGCATAATATATTAAAAATAAAATATTAATAAAAAATTATTCTTTATAAGTTAAGTCTATATATAGTATTTTTTATAAACTGTTGTTTTTTTTTTAATTTATTTTAATTGAAAAACATTAATAATTAATACAATTATTAAACTTAGAAAATTCAAAGAATTGAACATGATAAATTCATATAAAATGATTATTTTTAGAGAAAATAAGAATATAAGTTTATTTTAAAGTATCTGATTTTTTTATAGTTAATATTAATAGATAAATATAAAAAAATAGATTATTTAAAAAGTTTAAAAACAATTCAAAATGAATGAAAAAGGATTCAAAAAGAATCAAAGAGTAAATTTATACAAAAAAAAAGATGTATATATTTTAAATTATAAATATATAATAAATTAAATTAAAAATAAATAAATAAAATTAAGTTATAATTTTCAAATGCAATTAAATGAAACAAAAGAAAAAATTGAGAAGTTAAGAAAAAAAATTAATAAAAAAAAGCTTGATATAATAAGTTTAGAGGATGAATTAAAAGTGTTGAAAAAAAATAAAGAAATCAAAGAAAATGAATTAGAAAATTTATTATCTAATAAAGAATCATTAGAAGAAATATTAAGAGTTTTAATTAATGATATTTTAAAAATTAATAATCAAAGATACATCTATAATGATATTGATATTGGATATGATGAAATTCTTAATTGCCCAATTGATAAATTAAATGAACAAATTAAAACTATTTTTCAAGAATTGAAAGTAAATAATATTGGAAAAATTAACGAAGTTATAAATAATAATTTGAAGAATAAAAATATAATAAAAAATGAAAATATTGATTTATTCTTATCAGAAATAATTCAATCAATTAAAAATATAATAAATGAAGATAAAATAAATGAAGAACAATTATTTTTATTAATAAAACATATAATTAAAATTGTATATCTAGAACAAAAAATACAAGATACATTCATTTATTTAACAAAAGAATATCAAAATAAAAAAAAAGAAATACAAGACAAAATAACGGAAACAATCACTTTAAAAGAGATTTTAGAAGAAAAAATTTTAGAATCCAATTTTTTAATTGAAGAATTAGAAAATAAAATAGATTTATTAGATAAGAAATCAAGGAATATGGGAAATATAAAACAAAATAAATATAAAAAAAATTTATATTTAACAAAAGAAAATGACTTTGATTTAATATGTAATACATATAATCCAAATTTTAGAAAATCATTAAATTCAACAACAAAAACAACTTCAAGAGGGAATAATAATAATGTTACATATGAAAATAATCAAATATTAAAAACAACTCCAATTTCTACTACTTCTAGACTTAAAAATATTAATCAATATAATAATGAAATAAATCAAATTGATGAATCTTTTTGTTATTTTAAAATATTAAATAAATATGAAGGAAGGTTTAATCCAATTAATGAATTAGATAAAACTCCAGAATTTTGTGGTTATCATAAAGGATTAATTTCTATTGATTTTATTAATAAATTATTATTACTTATTGAATCAAAAAATGAAAATAATGTTTTATTTAATAAAGATAATTCTTTACAACTTAATTTTAATCAATTGTCTAATATTATTATTTTAAATTTTATGAAAGAAATTATTAAAGTTTATATTTTATTTTTGAGATATAATAATAAATGTCAAAAAGAAAGTAGTAGAAAAATAAGAAGTTTAAATAAATTCATTCATTTAAAAGAATTAAATAATATTAATATGAATGATAATCATAAAATAAAATCTGCAATGTGTAAATATTTTACCTTTTCAATATTATTAAATGAAGGAAGATATTTGGAAATTATTTTTTTAAATTATGATGATTTTAAAAATTGGTTCGACGGACTTTCATTAATTGTAAATGGTAAAAAAATAATTAATAATGAAAATATGTCCAAAAATAACATAATGGTTAATCCAAAAGAAGATACTCATTATAAATTATTTCGTCCAACAAATCAAACAAGTCAACATTATTTATCAACAAATTTTTAAAAATTGATATGGTTTTGGTATTCTGTTATAATAAATAATATTTATTTTTAATTATTATTTTTAACTTTCAAAAGTAAAAAATTACTTTTTTTTTAATTGATAATTTTATATTATATATTATTAAGTTAATAAATATAAAATAGTATAATGGAAAACATTGATAAAAAGATTAAAAATATAAAGAGTATACAACATAGATTCTATTATAATAATACATTTAAAACAAATAAAAGTGCAACTAACTTTAATTTTGATTTAGAAAATAATAATAAAAAATATCAATTAAAACATAGATATTTTTCTTATGGAACTTCTCCTATAAAAAAAAAACAATTTATATGGAAGAAGAAAAAAGATAAATTAAGTAAAAAAACTAATTATAAACTAAAACATTTATTTGAAAAATTAAATTTAAATAATTATGATGAAGTATTAGAATATTATTTAAAAATTAGAAGAAGAATAGTAATAATTGACTTAATAATTATGTCTTTAATTGATATTTTTTCTGTAATTTTTTCAATGAAATCATATAAAATGGTATTAAAAAATGCGTTTAAATTAAATTCCAAAATAAATTATTATAGATTATTAAATTTAGGATTATCTTTTTTAGCTATGATAATATTAATAATTAGAAGACTTACTTATAAAGATTTAAAAATAATAAAATATATATTGAATATAAAATTAACATATCCATCTTTAAAAATAAATTATAAAAAATTATTTTTAGAATTTCTTATTCATTTTATTCAACCTTATCCTTATTTAACACATTCTTATATAGAACATAACAATCAAAATAATGATTTTACTTCTTTTTTTTCAATAGATTTAATACTTGTTGTTTTAAGTTTTTTAAGACTATATACATTATCAAGAATTATATTACCTACAACAAATTATAGAAATATTAGAATCTGGAAATTTTATGGTAATAAGGGTTTATATAGTAAAAAATTTAAAAAATTTATTCAAGATAGATCAATTCTATTTTATTTTATTATTTTAATGATTTTTGTTTCATTTTCTTCTTTTTTATATTCTTTATTTGAAAATATTATAGAAGATGAATATAGATTAAAATTGTATAATTGTTTATGGATTATTACCCAATCTATTATTGATTGTGGTTATGGTGATAAAAGAATCAATACTTTTCCATCTAAATTTTATTTAATTGTTATTATTTCTTTAGGATTATTTTTATTTAGTTCTTTTATTATTTCTTGTTTACGAATTTTTGAATTTCCTTCAGAAAATGAATTAAAAGCTTATCAAAAAATAAAAGTAATTTATAGTAAAAATGAAAAGAATAATAGTTATAATCTTTATTTTGAACATTATTTAAAGTATAAAATGACTAAAGTAAAAGAATCTTTGAAATCATTTAAATCAGATTTATCATATGATAATCATAAAATTAGAATTGCAGTTGAATTAAAATCTCCTTCAATTCATATTAAAAATAAAAATCTTTTTAGAACTTTAGATTTAAAAAATCAATTAAAAGCACTTAAAGAGAAATATTATTTATCAATATTAGCAAAATTAAAATTTGAACCAACAATTAGTGATTTTTTTAATTATATTATAAAAAGGTTTGATGTTAAAATAGAAAAATGTAATGATAAAACAAATAAAAATATTAGAAGTTTAACTTTATTACATAATTATATTTGTGAAGGAATAACTGAATATTATCATAATGTAGTTGAAGTATTTTATGATAGTAATAAATTAACAAATTTAATGTTATTAATTTTTTGGACTGGATGCAAATTTACAATTAAAAATTATGATGAATTAATTAAATATAAAGTTGTTCAATTAAAAGATTTTGATATTAAATATAAAGAATTTAAATTAATATTTGAAGATAGACAAATTAAATATATTAAAAGATATGAAACTAGAAGTTCAAGATTTTATAATAATAGTGATTTACATAAAGAAATTGAAAATTATCAAAATGATTATGAAGATGATGATTTTGATATTGAAGATTATGAAATTGATGATTCAAGTGAATTAGTTTCATTAGTTTCTTCTAATAATCATTATTTTCTTCATAGAAAAAATTTTAGTAATGGGGCATCACAATAATTAAGTTATGTATAAATTAAATATTTTACTATTTATATCTTTTTGTAAATTATTGATAATTAATTTAATTATTTTAAAATCAAATAAAATAACTTGAAAAAATATTACTTTTAGTTCTTATATATAAACTTTATTTTATTTAAATAAATCAATTTATAATATATGAATAAATTAGAATTTATAATATGATTATATAAATTATATATTTTATTTATTATTATTCATATCAAAAAAATTTAATTTCAAAATTTAAATCTTAACTAAAAATCTTTTACTAAAAAATATTTATGTATAAATAGTTCAAAAAATAAAAACAAATAAATTAAATATAAAACACTTTCTTAAAAATAAATGCAAAATAATTATGGGAAAATTGAATTATTAATAGCACCAAAATTTTCAGGAAAAACAACTCGTTTAATATAAAAAATTAGGAAATATTATTTTAAAAATAAAAAAACAATATTAATAAATTTTCATAAAGACAAAAATACTTTTTCTGAAAATAAAATAATAACAAATAATCAAATAAAATATGATTTATTAACATGTAAATTTCTTTCTGTACTTTAAATCCAAATAATATTGAATTTATAAAATTTTAGTGGTTGTTTAACAAAAAAAACTTTTTATGAAAAAGGACAAATTGATAAAATTGAATTTTATTCTAAAATTATATATCAAGATACTGTAGCATATAATGAATATCATTTATTAATTTATTTATTGAATATTAAAAATACAAAAGAACTTTTTACTCAACAAGAAATGATAATTTTTAACCAATGCATGAATAACCATATTAATTCATGGAAAAATATGCCATATTAAATTATTTTTTTTAAATTAAATTGTATAAAAATTATATTATTAATTTGAAATATCTTTTTTTATTATTTAAATAAAAAAAAATTAAAAAAAAAAATTTAACTAAAACATAAATCATGATTTAATGAATATCCATTATCAACTTTAATAATTTCTCCAGTCATAAATTCAGCATCATCACTAGCTAAAAACAAGCAACAATTAACAATATCTTCAGGTTCAACAGCTTTTTTATTTAAAAGATTATAATTTCCCATTTTTTCAATATACAAATTATTTTCATCTTCTCTAAAACCATCATTAACACCAACACGATGTTCAGTATTAATAATTCCAGGAGCAACTCCATTAACTCTAACACCAAAAGATGCTAATTCAAGAGCAGAACATTGTATTAATTGATTAACCATTGATTTAGTAATTGTATTAATTAATCCTGATTTAATTGGAATGTAACTTTCCATTGAAGAAATTGCAACAATATTTCCTTTTGATACTTTTAAAAATGGAGTTGCTAATGAAATTATATTCATTAATGAACGTGTGTTTATATTTATAAAATTATCATATTCTTCTAATGTTATTT
This sequence comes from Isotricha prostoma, assembly GCA_023807205.1. NCBI lineage: Eukaryota > Ciliophora > Litostomatea > Vestibuliferida > Isotrichidae > Isotricha > Isotricha prostoma. The sequence continues at coordinate 49,951 of JAJMZS010003000.1, read as the reverse complement.
GTTCTAATTTTCCTGAATTGTATTTTCCATGACATAAAAAAATATGATCTATTTTACCATTTAATTTCATTGCTGCTGATTTGAATTTTTCTGCTGGTTCATTTTTTGTAAAGTCAATTACTTCATATAATAATTTTTTGTTGTCTAATTGAGGACGAAACATATTTATGAATTTTTTCTCGTCTTTTACAAAGGCTACTACCTTTGCATTTAATTCACAGAGAACATTAACTAAGAGAGAACCTACTCCTCCTGTTGCTCCTGTAACTATACAGTTTTTATCGTTGAAGAATTCCTGGGTTTTGTAATAATCAATGTATTTTTCCATTTTTTTATTTTATTTTATTTTTATTTATATTTTTTTTTTTGGATTTTTAAAAAAGTTTAAATATAAAAAAATATTTTGAAAAAAAATATTTATATACCAATTTAATTTTTGTATTTTGAATCCATTAAAAACAATTATCAAAAATTAAAAAAAAAACAATAAAAAAACTTTCTTTAAATAACCAAAATGAAAAAAAATTAATTACTAAAATTCTTTTTATTTCTTGCATTTTGAATAGCTTCATCCTTAAGTTTATCACAAAATATTTTTTTAGCATTACTAATCTCATCTCTTTTATCTAAAGCAATATCATGCATTCTTTGAGCATATTCCAAAAAAGTAATAGTTTCTCTTTTTTTTTTTTTACTTTTTCCTTTCCCATCAATTTCTCCTGTATCAACATCAAAAATAGAATCAATAACTTGATCAACATTATTTGGATATCTTGCACATAAAATTTCAAGTGTATCTTCAACTGTAATTTTATGTTTCTCATCTTTATCATACATTAAAAATTGAATTAAATAAAATAATTTTTTTCCTTCTTCTTCTTTTTCATCACTTATACATTTTTTATACATATTTATAAATTCTTTTTCTGAAACATAACCATCTAAATTATCATCAGCTTCCCAAATCATTCCTTCTAATTCATCTTTTGCAAATTCTTCACATAATGTTCTAATTACTTTTCTTAATGCTTTTTTACTAAATCTTTTTCTATTTTTTTTCTTTTTTTTTTCTTCGTCTTCTTCTTTATTTTTTTCATCTTCATCTTTATTTCTTTTTTTCATTTTGTTTTTCTCCATTTTACTTACAAAATTAGATTTTGGAATTTTCATTTGTTTTGCTTTTGCTCTTTCTTCTATTGTTTTTTTGTATATTTTTTCTTTTGATTCTTCGTCAGAACTGGCTTCGGCTTCTAAAATATTATTTTTTTTTTTGTTTATTATATAATTATTTTACCATATCCACATAATTTATCAAATACATAATTTAAACGAACTTTTTCATTTCCTTTTATTTCTATTTTTTGTAATTTTTCATCTTGGGTTTCTTTTTCCCATCTATTTTTTTTTTCTGGTTCGTTTGGTTGTTGCATTTTTATTTAATTAATTTTTTTTCAATTTTTATTTTTTTGTTTTGTTTTTATTAATATTTGAGTTTTTAAAAATAACAAGAAATTTATATTAAAAATTTAAATAAAATGTTGCTGTTGAGTTTTTATAAATAAAAAATTTAAATGAATAAAAATTAAATAAAATGCAAATAAGGAAAAAAATAAAATATCAAGAATTATCAACATCTGAAAACCAAGATATCACCATTCCAGAAATTATAAGAAAAAACTTAAAAAAATATAATGTTTCAAATAATAGATATAATAGATATATAATTAATCATTTATTATATCAAAGAAGAAAAACTATTGTTTCTAAATTTAAAGATCATTTAATAATGAATGATATAGGAGAATTTTTAAAAAGATTTTATAAAATGAATGAAAGTATAAATAGACTTCCTAGAATTTGTGATTATTATGAAAAATATACTTTATTTGCTCCTGTTTATTTTGGTTTTGAGTTTCCTTTAACTAAAGTTTTAAGAAAATTTTGTAAAAGAAAAAAAAAATATTTAGAATATATTGAAGATTTAGAAGATATTATTTTAGAAAATAATGAAAATAAAAATAAAAAAGAAAAATTTGAATTAATAATTAAACCTGAATTAGTTAAAAATAGTATTTCAAAAGATAAATCAGTACAAACTCTTGATTTAACTCAATATAATAATAATAATGAAAATAATGAAAATAATAAAAAAGATTTAAGTAAAATTTTAAATGAATTATCAAGTACTATTGAAGAAATAAAAAACAAAAAGGATATGTTAAAAGAAAAAATAGCAAATTTAAAAAATACAAAAAAAGTTTTAGAAAATAAATTTCATTTAAATCTTACTAAACAAAAACAAAATAAAAGACCTTCGTTGTTAAAAGAAAAAGAAAAAAAAAAGTCTTTATTATTAACAAAAGAACAATCAATTAAAATAATAAATAAAAATACATCACAAAGTAATGATAAATCAAATATAAATTTAGATAAAAAAAATCCAATAAAAATAAAAAAAAAGATAATAGGATTAAAATTAAATTTTAATAATTTATATAATGGAATAAATAACATACCATTTTCTACTATTTCATTAACTGATAGATTTATTCCAACAAAATCGGATGATTTAATAAAAGAAAAATTAGGTTGGTTAAAAAAAAATAAAATTAAAATAAAAACAAGTCAATTTATAGATTCAATTATAAATAAAAATTATGCAAGTACTTCAAGAAATAAAAATAGAGCTCATTTAGTTATAAAACAAAAATCAAGTCAACAATATTCTTCAAGAACAAATTCAAATGAGAGTAAATTATTTAAAACAACTGAACAAATTCATAAAAAGAAAATGAAGATTAAATTAGATATTAATCAATTTAATAAATCAAATTATAAAAAAAGTAGAAATAGTAATAGTATTATTAAAATAAATAATAATAATAGAAAAAATCATTTGACTGAAACAAATTCGAGATATCCTTCTGTTGTTAAAACACATAATTCTTCTGACAAATATTATACTATTACTGATAAAAATATAAGTAATAAAAAAAAAAATGTTATTAAAACTCAGAAAATTAAAATTAAAGATATGACATATTTTAAAATTCAAAATATTAGGAATATTAAAAAACATAAAAATAAAAAATAATATATAAATATTTTTTACCAAAAAAAGAAATATAGTAAAAAAAAGATATTATATTGTATTTATAATGCTATTATAAAATTTTTTTATATAGAAAAAAAATTAATTTTAATAATACAATTTCCCAAATTAAATTTATAATAATAAAAAAAAAACATTTAAAAAAATAAAAAAATATAATTTAATAAATAATTATTTATTTTCATAATATTTATATAAAACACCAGGAAATGAATTAAATATTTTATCATTTCTATTAAAACTTAAATGTTTTTCAATAGTTCTTATTTTATAATAAGCAGGACCAGGAACTTTAAATTCAAATTTATTTTCTTTCCATCTAGGTGATGCTAATTTCATTATTTCTTCCTTTGGAATATAACTAGTAAATTCATATGGTTTTACATCATGAGTATCAATATTTTCTCCTAAATCAAATTGTAAAACACTAATTTTAGGATTATTAAAATTTTGAGAATAATTTTTTTTGAAATATATATCTCTTGTTTTAGATAAATCAAAATTATTTTTTATATCTTTATTTATTTTCCTATCTAAATATTCATTTTTAACATCATTATCAGTTTTAATTTTTAAATGTTTATAAATATCAATTTTTTTATCAATTGGTTTTTTAAAAACTGCAGATTCATTTAATTTATTTTTTGGTTTAAATCTATTATAATAAGTGCCAGGACCAGGATTATTATTAAATTTCATTTTAAATCTTTTTAATTTAGAATTAAATAAATTATCTTGTTTATAACTTTCAGAAATTGGTTTAATTGGATCATAAGTACAAGGATCAGGTTTTTTATCTTCTTTAATAATATTCGAAGAATTAAAATTATTATATAAATTTTTTCCAATTAAACTTTTTTTCATTTCTTCATATAAAGAATTTTTATTAAATAATTGATAATTTCCAGGTCCAGGTTTAAATCTTTCATAAAATAAATTTCCATCTCTTTTATCAAATCTATTTTCTTTTGATAAAAAACCATTTAAATAACCTTTTGATGAAAAAGCTTTAAAAGATTGTTTAAATGATGAAGGAAAATTATAACTTCCTGGACCAGGAGTTTCTAAATTTAAATTATTATTTTCAAATCTTTCTGACGTTGATGTAAAACCAATTGAAGGAAAATTTGTTGTATTTGATTCTGAGTCTATTGTGTCTTTATATCTTAAATTTGTTTCTACTTTTTGATGACGATATGTTATTTTTTTTGGAAGTGTTTTACTTCTTTGAGTTTCTGATTTTAAATTTAAATGTTTTACATCTTCTAAAGGATTTTCTAAATTTTTTATATTAGGAACATCTGTTACATATGTTGGGTACATTTTATTATTTTTAATTCATATATTTTTTAAAATATAAACAACTGAAAAAAAAAAATTAAAAAAAATAAAAAAAAATAAATTTAAAAAAAAATAAAAAAAAAAAAATTAAAATTCTAGAAATTAAAAAATAAATTATTCAAAAACCCCAAAAAAAAAAAAAATGGAAAACCAAGAAACACAAAAAAAATGTACTCATCTCGGATGTGGTAAACTATACTATGAAAAAGATAATATAGAAGGAGCATGTCATTATCATGATGGAAAACCAATGTTTCATGATACAAAAAAAGGATGGACATGTTGTAATCAAGTAGCATATGATTGGGATGAATTTCAAAAGCTTCCCCCTTGTAAAGTTGGTAAACATACTGATGTTCCACAAGGTAAAATGGAATTTTTTAAAAGTGATACTGTTGCAAATGCTCAAAGAGCAATTGATAAAAATGAAGGTAATAAAGTTTTAAATATTGATGATTTTAATGCTGCTGAAAAAAAGAAAAATGAAGAAAAATTAAAATTAGAAGGTGAGAAACCTAAAGAAATTATTAAAAATCCACAAGGAAAATATTATTGTGGAAATCCTGGTTGTCAAAGTAAAGTTTATGATCCTAATGATAATCCTGAAGGATCTTGTAAACATCATTTAGGACATCCTGTGTTTCATGATAGAAAAAAAATGTGGTCTTGTTGTAAAGCTGAAGCTTATGATTGGGATGATTTTGAAAAATTACCTCCTTGTGCTGTTGGGAAACATGTTCCTAAATATAAAAATAAGTAAATTGTGAAAAAATTTTTTTTTTTTGTTTTTTTTATTTTATGTTTTTTTTTTTTAATTTTTTTTATTTTATTTTGTTTTTTTTTATTATTTATTTTTTAATTTTTTTTTTAATTTAAAATATAAAAATGAAAAAGATAAATAAATCACAAAAAGAAAGTGAATTAAATGATATGATAAATAAATTAAAAGAAATATTTGAATATTATTGTTCTTATGGTGAAAGATTGAATACAACAATATTAAAATCAAATAAATTTATAAAATTATTTAAAGAAGCAGGTTTAAAAGATAATATCGTTAATCAAACTAGATTAGAATTAATATATAAATCTGAGAATAAAAATAATTGTATGAACTTTGAACAATTTTTGAATTCTTTAAAGAAAATAGCATCATATAAATATCCAAATTATTCATCTCAAATTGAATTAAAAAGAAATTTAAATCAAATGATAAAAGATTATATTTTACCATTATATGATTTAATAATAAATGGTAATCTTGATACAAGTTTAAATAATTCAGTATTAAATACAACAATAATTCAACAATTAGATAATATTGATACTTTATTTTATTCAAATATATGTGAAGAAATTTTAACTTCAATTGTTCCTGTTTTATTTGATATTTATAAAGTTTATTTTCCTCATGAAATTTCAATAAGTGATAATATTGATTATATTAAAGATAATTCAATTAAACAATTTTTTGAATTTGTAAAAGATTTTGATATTGCTCCTGGTTTACTTTCAAAAAGTATTACTTATCAAATTTTTAAAAGTGAAGTTTCTAATGAAAATAGTGATATTAGTATTTCAAATAATAAACAATTTTATCACAACATTTTAAAAAATTTAGAGCTTAATACTATTATTAAATATGAACCTAATAATCGTAATATTTTAGGTCAATATTTTATATTTTTTAAGTTTTTAAGAAGTTTAATTAAAATGTCACAAATTACTTTTATTAAATTGGAAAGTTCAATTAATTTAGTAAATTCAATTAAAAAAGAAGAAATGATAATAATGTTTTTCCAAAAAATTGAATTAAGTAATGGTTTTAATAATATGCAAAAAAAAACAAATAGAACTCATAATGATAAACAATCAATAATAATTCAACAAGATTTATTAGATAGAATTAATAGTGAAATAAATAGTGATATTAATGAAGAAAATAATATTAATACAAATAATAAAAGTATTTTACAATCAATCAATTTTAAAAAATTTGAAAATTATGAACCTGAATATTCAAATTATATAAATGAAATGTATGGAAATCATTTAATAAACATTTTTAAAGGAATGTGTAATTTTGGTGATCAATTTAATTATAAATATATGAAAAGTAAATCTTTTATGAAATTTTTAAAAGATTCTGGTTTAGTTAAAATAAAAGATAATAATAATTTTGGTTTAGAAATGCATGAAATTGATACTTTATTTATTAAATTATCATTAATGAATCAAAATTTAAAAAATACATATTTAAATAAAACAAATAATGACATAATAACAACAGTAAATAACTCAAAAGCATATATTGATTTTGATACATTTATAATTGGTATTGAAATCATTTCAAAATTTATATATCCTAATTTAGATACTAAAGAAGCAATTGATAAAATAATTACAGAAAATATTTTACCAAATACTATAAATAATGTAAATATAGAAAAAATAAGAGAAGTTGATGATAAAATAGAAGATTTAAAAGATTTACAAAATTCAGATGAATTTATTAAAATATTACAAGTAACACATAATACAATGACTCCAATTTTTAATTATTATACTAAAAATACAAATAATTATCTTTCACGAGAAAATTTCTTGAAATTTTGTAAAGATTATGAAATTTTTCCTTCTTTAATGAGTAAAACAAAATTAAATAGTTTCTTTATTGGAATATCTCAATATAGTTTAATTGGTGATGATAATAATATTTTAATAGAACAATCTTTATTCATTGATTTATTATCTTTAATAGCTTTAGATATAATTTATCCTGAACCTGAACCTTCTCCAATTGAAAAAATATTAGTTTTAATGGAAAAATTATCTCAAAGTGAAGGAGGAAATATGAGAGTTATTAATACTGGAAATAATAGAGTTGGAGATAGTAATGATTTTTTAGATGAGTTTAAAAAAAATTATCCTGAATATTTTAATAATAAAAATAAGAAAAAAGAAACTTTTATGGATATTATGAATTTAGAAACTGGAGAAAATTAGTTTAATTAAGTTTTATTTTTTATTAGTTTTTCAATTTTTTTTAAATTAAATTTTAAAAATTTTACTTGTTATATACTTAAATATTTATTTATATATTAAAACAATTTTAAATTTTTTAAATTTGTAAAAAACGTTTTTAAATTTTATTTAATATATTATATTTTAATTAATAATGTTATCCTTTTATTTATAAAAAAATAAGGTAAAACAATTATTTTTTTTCTTTTTTTAATTTTAAATATGATAAAAGGAGTAAGAAATATAAAAGAAAAGAAGAAATCCCAAAATAAACAAATAAATCTAACAAACCAACAAAGAGAAAATAATTGGGATGACCGATTTTTTTTAGGAAATATAAAAGATCAAAATAGAAATAATCAAAATAATTCAAATTTTCAAGTCCCTAAACCAAAAAAAAACCCTTTAGAATCATATTCTATTCAATCTCAATTAAAATCAATGAGAAGAACATATAATCATTCAGGTTTAAATTATAATTATCAACAAAATAACAATAATAATAATAATAATATAGAAGATGAATATACTTCTCAACCAACACAAATCGATGATTTTTCTTATATAAAAAATTTTAATACTGAAGAAATAGACATAGTAATAAAAAGTTTATGGGAAGATTTAGGAGTTTTAAATGATTATAAATTAATATTTAATGAAACTATTAATTCAATGAATAATATTAATTCAAAAAATGAATTTTATTTTCTTGAAATTGAAAATTTAAAAAAATTTGAAGAAAGTTTAAATAAATTTGGAAGAAATATTGAAAAAAGAGAAAAATCATTATTACTATTAAAAAAATTAAATAATATAATTGAAACTCAATATGTTAGTTTTAATTTAGAAATACCAGATAATATAATAAAAGATTTTATTCACACAATTGAAGCAATAAGAATGAATTCAATCAATGTAGTTTTATCAATGAATTTAATAAGAGAAATTTGTTCTTATAGTACAATTAATGGTAAATTTGATTTAGATAAAATAAAAAAATATAAATTTGATCGTAATTATTTAGTTAAAATGAGATATGATTTAGATTTTTTATATAAAAGTTCTATTAATAATTATAAAGGATTTAATTTTAATTTTAATAATGAAGGAGATCCTTTTTTCATATCTGTCAATAATTTAATTCCAATTTCTTTAGATCAATTAAATAAAATAAGACAATGTCAATATATTATTATGCAGGATTGTATATTTGGTGAAATTAATAAATTAAGACAAAAAAATGAAAATATTGAGAGAAAAATAATTAATAATAATAATTCTAATAATAACAAAATCCATATTAAAAATACTAAAATTGTTATTGATGATAATATGAAAGATGATTCTAAACTAAATGATAGTAATTTATCTCATTTAAAAAAAAAATTAGAACCTATTAAAAGTAATAAAGAAAGTAAAAAAGATATTAAGATTGAAAAAGAAAATATTGAATATATTCAAAAAGATGCAATTATAAATGATAATTTTGATAAATTTAATAAAAATAATAAAAATATTAATTATGATTATTCAGATGATGATTATTTTGTAAATGGAAATTATGATGATGAAGATATTGATAATGAAATAGAAATGAATAAAAAAGAAATTGCAAGAATAAAAAAAGAAGAAGAAGAAAAGAAAAAAAAAGAAGAAGAAGAAAGGAAAAAAAATGAAAAAAATAATGAATTAAATGATTTAAGAAAATTACAAAAAGAAAAAAAAGAAGAAGAAAAAAGAAAAATAGAAGAAGAAAAAAAGAAAAAAGAAATGGAAGAAATGAGAAAAAAAGAAATAAAAGAATTAAATAAAAAGAAAAAAGAAGAAGAAAAAAAACAAAAAAAAATAGAAACAGAAAAGGAGAAAATTAAAGAAGATTTAAATTTAAAAGAAAATTCACAAATAGAAATTCAAAAATTAAAAGAAGACTTAAATCCAAAATTAAAAGAAGAAAAAACAGAAAAAGAAATAAAAAAAATAAAAGAATTAATAAATAAAAAAAAAGAAGAAGAAAAAAAACAAGAAAAAGAAAAAGAAAAATCATCTCCAAAACAAATAATAAAACTAAAAATAAAAGAAGATAAAAAGAATTTAAAGAATGAAAAAACTGAAAAAAAAAATGAAGAAAAAGATGGAATGAATGAATTAAAAAATTCAATATTAAATTCATCCCGTTTAAATAAATATTCTCGTCCTACTTCAGTTCATTCAAGAAGATCAGTAACTCCTGAGACACATGCTAAAAGACTTTCTGATATTTATAATTTTACTTTTTTTACAGGTCATATTAAAGATTTTATTACTGCATATAATCATTATTTTAAATCAATTCCAGAAATTCAAAAATCTGTTTTTAATTGTAAATTAAATATTATTGAAAGTATTAATTTATTTTATACTCCTAAAATTATTATTTGTACTGATAAAAAAAATATTTTGTTAATTAAAGGAATTTGTATTTTTGGTTTTGAATTTGATAATAATATAATTAAAGTTATTATTTCTCATATTAGTTCTTATAATGATATTGAAAGAGATAATATTATTTCTTATTTAATTTTGTTTATTAAACAACATATTGAATGTGATGAAATAATTATTAATTTATATTATCAATATCATGAAGAAACTAATAAGTTTAATTTAGATAATGAAATTAGAGATTTGTTTAAAAATAATTTAATGTTTAAATGGGTAAAATTGGAAAATGTTGATAATAAAACTAGATTTCAAAAAATGAGTTTAAAAATTGATAAAGATGAAATTTTAGAAACTGTTGGAAATAATTATATGACTATGCAAAAATTAATTCCACAAAAATTATTTGAAATTAATGATAATGTTATTTTCTCTATAAAAGAAAATGAAAAAAATGGTGATTCTAATGTTAATTATGATAAATTTGTTAATATGTTTTCAGTGGTTTTTCTTTATAAAAAATTAAAAAATGATTCATTCTCATTTTCTAATTTTGAAGAAAAATATAAAGAAATTTTTGAAAATGAAATTAAATTTGAAGAAATGGATATTGATAATATTATTAATTTTAAAATGAATGAAAATGATATTGAATCATTTTATATAAAGAATAATTTATCAAACAAAAATTTAATGAATCATTCTTTAGATATTCATATAAATCCAATTTTCAATTCTTCAATATCTACTATTATTAATAATTATAATTATAATAGAATTGAAAATAATGATATTAGTGTTTTATTAGATAACAATTCAGGAATGAAATTTTATTTAATTCCTACTAAAGATGAAAATTCAATTATAATTACAGAAATTAATGATGAAAATAATAAATATTTTATTAATAATAATTTAAATATTTATGATATTTTCAGAGATTTTTATCAAAATTTATCAGAAGAAAAAAAAGAAAATACTTCAAATGTAATTTATATTCCTTCATTTAATATGGAAACTAAAATTATTTGTAGTGAATTAAATTGTTTTAAAGATTTAAAAATGATGAAAGATAATAAAGAATTTAAATTATGTAATATTGAAGAAGATATTAAAATTAAATTTAATTATGACTCAAATCAAGAATTAGGATTTAAAATAAATGAACCAGAAAAAAATGATATTATTATAAAAAATAATTTCTTAATAGCAATTGTTAATATTGATATATTAACAAATTTATCCATTCCTTCAATTCTATTATTTTATATTACAAAAGAAAATTGGATTAAAATAAATAAATAATTTTTTTTAATATATAAATTATTTGCTAATTAATAATTTTTAATGAATAATAAAAAAAGTTTTTAAAAAATAAAATTTGTATTTCATATATAATTAACCTAAGGATTGTTAATATTAAAAACTAAATTAAAGATTAATAATTTATTATCAGACATTTTTCCTTTTTGACTTTTTTTACGACGAATTTCATTTTCTTCTTCTTCCTCATTTTCATTACTAGAACTTCCTTCTTCATCTTCATCTTCATTTATAACAACTTCATGAATATTTTTAGTTATTTTAGTATCAAAAGTAACTTTTTTTTCTTTTGATTTTTCTTTTTCTTTTTCTTCTTCTTTTTTTTTTTCTTCTTCTTCCATTTTTTCTTTAAATTCATCAATCAATTCTTCTTCTTCTTTTTGATTTAATTCATCTTGTTGTTTCTTTTTTTCTTCTTCTTCTTTTATTTTTCTTTCTTCTTCTTCTTTTTTTTTTCTTTCTTTTTCTTCTTCTCTTTTTTTTTCTTCTTCATTAATTATTTCAAATAATTTTTCTAATTTTCTCATATCAATTTTATTATCTTCTTGATTAATTTCAAAAATAGTTTCTTTAACTAAATCAATTTTTTTATATTCATTTTCATCATCTTCTTCTTCTTCTTCTTCTTTTTCTTCTTTTTCTTTATTTCCATTTTTTTCTTTAATAACTTTTTCTTCTTCTTCATTAATTGGTTTACTTAAATAAACATCATTTTCAAACCAAAAATTAATTTTCATAAAATCTTCTTTTTTTAATATATTTTCAGTAATTAATTCTTTAAATTTTTCATTTGATATTGTATTACTACCAATTAAAATTAATGTTGTAAATAATTGATTTATATTTACATATTTACCTTCATATTCTTCAAATAAAGAAAAGAAATGATGATAATTTTCATAATTTAATTCTCTTATTTTTTGACTTATTGCTTTATCATTTATGTTTGAAGGATTTTCTATAAAGTATTTTTTAATTAACATTTCTTTAATAATATTCGTTTTTACTAAATAATTAATTGATTCACTTGAATATTCTTTTATTAATTTATATAAATTAAATAGATCAACAACACTATAATTATATTTTTTAATTTCAATTTTTTTATCATCATCTTCTTTATTAGTAATAAAGTAATCTTCAATTTTTAATTTGTATTTATTATAAATATCAAATGAGTCAAATTCAAATTCAGAAGAAGTAACATAATTAATAAATCTATTTAAAGAACTTTTTAAATAACTAATAAATTCATTTAATACCATATTTTGTTTTTTAACACTATCAATAATAAATTCATCTAAATTAACATAAAGATCATCAAAAACTTTATATATTTTTTTAACATATTTAATACTAAAATATTTTAATAAAAGAATCCTATATTTAAATTTACTTTTTTCATTTCTAATTTGATTTTTAAATTCCTCTTCAATTATATTAAAAGTATTATTTAATAAATTTGCATTTTTTCCTTTTTTTTTCATTTTAGACTTTGAAGTTTTTGCAGAACGATGTGAATGATGTGAAACATTTGAATGTCTTCTTCCCATTTCTCTAATTGAGCCATAACCACTTGGAGAAATAGTTAAGACACTATTTTTATAATCATCAAAAACTTTTTTTATTTTTTCGTCTTGTTTAATTATCATTATTAATGAATTAGTAAATAAATTATTTATTTTATTTATTATATTATCATTTTCATCTTCTCCATTTGCAATAATAAATTTATAATCAATATAAAAATCTTCTAATTCATCTGGTGATGCACTATATAAATAATATTGTTTAATTACATTAATTGATGATAAGTATTTTTTAGCTTCATTATAAAAAATATTTTTCATATAATTATAAAAGAAATCAATTTCTTTTTCTTTATAACCATCATTTTGATAAGATTGTAATTTTTCAACATCTTCTGTTTTTTTTAATTGAATTGCATTCCATAATTGTGTATTTATTATTGTTATATCATTTAATAATTCTTTATAAACATCTGGATTATTTTTTAATTGAGGATGATTTTGTATTAAATCATTATATTTATTTAAATAAACTTGTGCTATTTTTTTTTTATTTGTTTTTCTATTTAAAAATACAATAAAAGAATTTTGATGATCATTTAAATGATTAATTATATGATTTTGTTGTCTTGAAGTAAAATGAATGAAATTAATTAAAACTTTTTTATATTCATCATTTAAATCATCCATTTCAGTTATTATCATTTCATAATTTGGTGAAGTTCTCATTGAAATTTTTAATGAATTTAAAGGATTTTCTAATTCAGATTCTAAATTATTAATTTCTAATTTATTATCATTATTATTATCTTCTTCAAAATTAACAATTGATATATCATTTGGATTTTCCATTTTACTTTTATTTAAATTATCAAAATCATCATCTTCTTTTTCTTCACTTTCTTCACTTTCTTCATTTTCATTTTCTTTTTTTTTTTTTTTTTTTTCTTCTTCTTCTAATCTTTTTTTTTCTTCTTCTTCTTTTCTTTTTAATTCTTCTTCTTCTTCTTTTTTTCTTCTTTCATATTCTTCTTTTTCTCCTTGAATTGACTTTACAAAATCTTCAATATGATGATAAAAATTATCAGAAACTTCTTCAGTAATAGTTTCAATTTCAATATTAATTTTTTTTAATAATTCTTTATCATTTTCATTAACATTATTAAAAGTTTTTAATTTTCCATTTCCCATAACATGATAAAAATTACTTAAATCATTAATATTTCTTTCATAACAATCTTTTTTTTCATAAAATTCATTTTGACTTAAACCAGGAATTTCATTTTCTAATCTTTCAATTAATTTTTTATCATTTTGATTTGGAGGATTATCATCAACATGATAAATTTTATTGTCTTTTGGATCATATCTTAATCCATTAAATCTTCTTAAAATTTCTTCATTTTCAACATTTAAATTAAAGACTATATCTAAAGCACTATGAATTAATTCATGATTAGTATTTTTTTTAACTGGAATATCAATTATATTAGAATAAGAAAATAATTTTATTTCTTTTTCATCGAAAGGTTTATCAAATTCTGAAATGTAACCAGTTACAAAATTTTCAAGTTGATTTGCTTGTGATTGAGTTTTTGGATAATTTATTACTATAAAACCAACATATAATTCTGGTTTAAGTAATTCAAATTCTTTTTTTGTTGTATCTAATTCTTTCGTTAAATTTGTAACTAAAGGATTTGGCTTTTTTTTTTTTGGATCTTCTTCTTCTTTTTCTTCTTCTTCTTTTATTTGATTTTGAATTGAAGATATTTTTGATTGTAATTCTTTGTATTTTAAATATTTTTCATTTAATTTTGTTATTAAATCTAAACGAGAATCTATGTCATTTGGAAAATCTTTATTTAATTGATTAATAAAAATATTTAAAAATACTTCATCTGGAATTTCTATATTTTTATTTTCTTCTTCTTTATTTTCTTCTTTATTTTCTTCATTTTTTTCTTCATTTTTTTCTTCTTTATTTTCTTCTTTTTTTTCTTCTTTATTTTCTTCTTTATTTTCTTCATTTTCTTTATCATTTTCTTCTTTTTCTTCTTCATTATTTTCTTCAATTTTAGGATATTTTAAATCTAAATAAGGTTGAATTAAAACTTGTTTTTCTTTTATAAAATCTTCTTTTTGTTTTTCAATTTCTAATTTAACTTGTTCAATTTGATTTTTCTTTGCATTTTTAACTTTAGGATGTTCATCAATAGGTATTTGAAATTCTTCATATTCTTTTAATATTTCCTCAAAAATTTCTTCTAAATTATATATTTTTAAATGAGGAAATTTCTCAATTAAAAACTTACTTTGTGTCTTTTTTCCACTTAAAGGAGAACCTAACATAGAAATTTTAATAGGAATATAATTATATTTTGCATCTTTAGAAATAGGAACAATTTGATGTTCAACAAAATTTTTTTTAGTAGTTAAATTCTTTTCTTTAAATTTATTATCTAAAGAAATATCAATAATTTGTCCAAATTGAGAATTTAATATTTTTTCATTTGGTAAAATTAAATTTTCTATTTCTTCTGGAATTGGTTCATAATCTTTAATATCAATTCCATTATCATTAATATAAATACCTTGATATAAATCAGGGAAATTATATTTAAAACCTTTTATTTCATTTGGAATAATATTATCATGAAATATTCCAATATAATTACAATAATCAAATAATTCATCTTCATCTCTTTCATTTAATTTTTCTCCATAATCTTCTTCATATTCACTTTCAGATTCTACTTTTACTTTCATTAAATCTAATAAATCAGAATCAATTATTTCATTATTTATTAATTTTAATGTTAAGTCATCCCAATATTCTTTATTTATTAAATCAATATTATTTGCATTTTGATATTTTCCTACTTCATTTACTATATCTAATATTTGATTAAATATTGGTAAAATTTTATCAAAATGTTTTGCTTTTTTTTCCCTTTTTTTTTGAACTTCATTTTCAAAAACTTCTGAATTTATTTGATCTAATTGTTTAAAGAATTCTTCTTTATCAAAACCATCAATATCAACTTTTTGAGATGATGATGACATATCAATATTTGGAATTGAAGTATCTTCATTTTGACTTTTATTCTTTATTAATGTTTTAAATAAAGATATTCTATTACCAATTAAAATATCACTATTATGGAGATTTAAACTATTTTTAATTAAATTCATTCCTTTTGAATTTTCACTTATTTCATTAAATGAAGATTTAGTAATATTTTTTTCTTTATCTTCTTTTTCATTTTCTTCTTCTTTATTTTCATCATTTTTTCCTTCTTCTTTATTTTCATCATTTTTTTCTTCTTCTTTACTTTCTTCATTTTCACTTTTATTATCATAAAAATCATCATCTTTTGGCATTAAATTTTCAATTTCTTCATATCTTTTATTTTCTTTCATATCAGTTCTTTTCATATTTTTATTTTTTCCTCTTTCATTTTTTAAATTTTTATTCATATAAGAAATCATAGAACTCATATGACCTTGACTTTTTTTTATTTCTGCCATTTCTAATTCTTCTCTTAATCTCTTTCTATCTCTTTTTTCTTTATCTTTTTTCTGTTTCATTTTTTCATTTAATTTTTCTCTCATTCTCATCATTATAACATCTGTACTTACATTTTGACTTTTTTTTATTTTATGTGGATCTTGTAATACATTTAAACCTAATCTTTCCAAATTATCTTCAAAACTTTGTATTTCTTTTTGAGTGTTTATTGCTGATTGATTTAAATAATTTAAAGCTGCATTTTTATAATATAAAACTTTTCTCCAAAAATTTTTATGTTCATTTTCTTTATCTTTTCTTATTCCTACCATTGATTTTTTCCAATTTGCTAATTGATTATTTTCCTTAATCATTAAATTTTCTTTTCTTGAATTTTCTAATGAATAAATATCATTATGTGCTTCATCATAAATTTCTAAATCAACAATATTTTGTTCTATTAATTTGAAATCATTATCATTAAATTTTAATCTACGAAAACGTTTTTTGATTTCTTTTAATCTTCTATCTGTTTTACTTTGATTTTCTCTTTCTTTTTTCCCTTCAGTTTCATATTTATCTTCTCTACTTTTTAAATATTCTTCATTTTTATTTTTAAACATTAAGCTTGTATATAATTTATGAATTTTGTTACTTTCTTTAAATTTTAAGGAATCAAAAGAAATAAATTTTTGATCAAGTACTTGTTTTATTTTAAATAAAAATTTTTGAGATGTATAAGGTGACTTTTTTATTATATTATTTCTACTCTTTTCATCTAAAACTATGTTCATATCTAAAAATGTTTTTGATAAAAAACAAAAATTATGAATTATATCTTTTTCTTTATTTGAATTTAAATATATTGAAAGATTTGGTATTAATTTTGTTTTATGTAATAATTCAGCAAATAAATATCCATTGTGAAAATCTTCACTTATATCTTCTATTTTTTTAGATAATTTAACCTCTTTATTTAACCAATCTTTTAATTGTTCAGCCATATTAAACAGTTATTTTAATTATTTATTTAATTAAATAACTTCTTTTATTATTATATTTTTACTAAAATTTATTTTTATAAAAATATATTAAAAATTACTTAAAAAAAATATTGAAACAATAAAAAATATAATTAAATAAATAAAATTATTATTTAAATTAAAATATTAAAAAGTAAAAATAGAATTAAAAAATAGAACAATAATAAAGGAAATATAATAGGAGAAGATATTTTAATGAATATTCATTTAAAAAAAGTTAAAATGACTTAAAAATGGAATGAAAAATTACTTTAGAACTTTTTAACAAATATAATAGTATTATTAGATATTTTATTTTTCTATAAATTTAAATTATTAAACAATTTTTAATTGATGATTCTACAAAATTAAATCATAAAATATAATACTAAAGAAAAAGAGGTAAATTTTAATAGAAGAAAAATAATTTTTATTTATATTAATTTTGTGTATTTAAATATTTTTACTAAAAAATAGATTATTATAAAATATATAATATTTTATTTTTTTATTTTACTTTCTTTTATATAATGACAATTTTTTTGATTTCCTTGAAAATATCTTTTTGGATTTATATCAACTTTATAATTTTTAGTATTTATTATATTAAGATCTTGATTATTTAAATAAGAATTTAATTTTTTTCTAAATTCATTTGGGTCATTTTCTCTAAATTTAAAACTTACACTTTGATCTTTATGTCCATTTAAAAAATTAGATTTAACTTCTACATTAAATAAATGCATTCCATTATTTTCAAAGTCTTTTTTTATTTTAATCATATCAATATCTTTAGAATTATTAATTTGATATTGATGATTCATTATATTTTTATTTTTATAAAAATTTTTTATCTTTTCTTTTTTTAATTCTGTTATTTTATTATTTGATGAACTATCATATTGTGGATAATGAGTATTATTATAAAAAACTAATTCAGTTTTTGCATTTCTCCAATCTAAATTTGTATTCCAATTATTATTAAATCCTATTTTATAAGAATTATCAATTTTTTTATTTTGTTTATCTTTTAAATTATCATTAAATATATTTGATTTAAGTGAATCAATTTTATTTTTTCTACAATTATTTTGTGAAGTAGTTTCTTTTCTTGATATATTATTATTATTTAATAATTTTTCGTAATTATTTTTTTTATTATTATTATAAGATTGAGTATATGTTGTTTTAAAATTTGGTGAAGAAGAATTTCTTTGAAATACAATTTTCTTTTTTATATTATTATTTATATAGTTTTGTAAATTATGATAATTTTTAAAATCATTATAATTATCATCATAATAATTATAATTAACTTTTTCAACTTTTTTATCAGGTAATTGATTAAAAATATCAGAACCATAAATTGCATTATAAGCTTTTATTCTTTTATCCATTTAAAAAAATTTAAAAAAATTAAAAAATTAAAATATATACAAAAAAAAACTAAACAATAAATAAATATAAATAAATAACTTATTTTTCATTTTGAAAAACACATTTAATCAACCAATCCAAACCATTACTTAATCCTTGTTTAGTAATAGCACTACTTGCAACAATAGTCCAATTTCTATCAATTATCCTATTTAAATTTAATTGATCTAAAATTTCTTCTGCAGTTAAACTTAAATTTAAATCTTGTTTATTTGCATATATTAAAATGGGTAAATTACTTAATTCAGGTTGTTGTAAAATTGAATATAATTCTTTTCCACTTTCATCTAATCTATAAGTATCACTTGAATCAATTACATAAATTATTGCATCATTTTGTTGTTCATAATAATCTTCCCAAAATTTTCTTATTGATTTTTGTCCTCCTAAATCCCAAATTAAAAATTCTATATTTTTATATTCAAATTTTTGATAATTAAAACCTTTTGTTGGTGGTAAATTTTTTATTGTTTCACCTATAAATGATTTTAATATTGTTGTTTTTCCTGCATTGTCTAATCCTAATATTAAAGATTTTAATTGTTTTGGTTTTCCTTTTGAAAATAAATTTATTAATGCTACTCCAATTGCTGGTAACATTTTTTTTTTAATTGTTTTTTTTTTAAATTTAATTAATTATTGTGTTTTTGGTTTTTTTAATCTAAATTTTTTTTTTAAAATGAAAATTTATTGTAGTTTAAAAGTTATATTAATTATTTTGGTTGGTATTTTTTTTATTGTGAATATAATTTTTGGAATTCTTTATCTATTTAATAATAAAACAATAGAAATAAAAGATGAAGAAGTTAAGTTAAAAGAAAGAGTTGAATATATGAAAAAAAATTTTAATTTTAATAATACTTTTTATATGAATGGTAATAATATTCATTTTTATTATGGAACAAATAATAGTAATATACCTAAATATTAATAAAAAAGGAATAAAAAACAAAAATTAAAAAAACTAAAGAGTATTATTATTAAAAAATTCTTTTTAATTATAATTATACTATAAATAAAATAATAAGAATAAAAAAATAAATAAAATAATTATATAATTTTTATAATTTATAAAATAATATGATCTCCCAAAATAATGGAAGAAATAATATAGATGTTAAAAGAGTAATGACAGCTCCAACAAAAAAAAAAGAAATGAAGAATTTTTTAAAATCACCAAATTCATTAAAAATATTAAATACTGGATATAAAACTTTTCATTCAGAAAAAGATTGTGTAGGAAATCCAATTTTATGGATGAGACAATCAAAACATCAAAAAAAAAATTCAAGAGAATATATTGAATTAAGAAAAAAATATATTTTATTAAGTGAAAATGAAGAAAAAGGAAAAATTGAAAGAAATGATAAAAGTAAATTTAATAAATTTAATAATGTAAGTATAAAAGAAAATGATATAAGTAATAATAATATAAATAATAATAAAACAATTGAAGAAATTTTAGTAAATTCATCAAATGAAATAATAAAAAATAATAATAATACAATAAGTGAAGAAAAAAAAGAAAGTTCAGATGATAAATTTATTAAATCAGTATCAAATAAAAATGATTTAGATCAATATTTACATAAAACATTAATTTCAAAAAATTTTAATTTTATTCCAGGAGAAAAAATTCATGAAGGTCCTCAGACAATAATTTATAAATGTTTAAATTTAAAAACAGGAGAAATTTTCGCAAGTAAATATTTTATAAATCCATTAAATTCAAATCAAAATAAATATGAAAAAGAAATTCAAATTTTAAAAGAATTATCACATCCAAATATAATAAAATATTTAGGTAATGAAATAATAGATAATACTCCTTTTTTATTTATGGAATATGCATCAAATGGTTCTTTAAAAAATATAATTGATAATTTTGGTCCATTTAATGAAAATTTAATAAAAATTTATTTAAAACAAATAATAGAAGGATTAAAATATTTACATAATCAAGGAATAATACATAGAGATATTAAATGTGCTAATTTATTAATGAATAATAATAAAATTTTAATTGCTGATTTTGGAACAAGTAAAAAAAATTATAATGAAAATAAAGAAGATATTTTTACTCAAAGTCTAGTTGGAACTTTTTCTTGGAGTGCACCTGAAGTAATAACTCATAGAAAATATGGTATTAAAGCAGATATTTGGTCACTTGGTTGTACTATTATTGAGATGACTACTGGGAAAATTCCTTGGAGTGAAAAAAAGTTTGATAATTTATTACAAATTATGAATGTTATTGGAAAAGGAAATGAAATTCCTTTAATTCCTAATTTTTTATCTAAGAATTTACAAGATTTAATTATTATGTGTTTAAATAGAAATGATAATGAAAGAGCAAATTGTGATTTATTGCTTAAACATCCTTTTTTTAATGAGGAATAATATAAAGTGAAATAATATTTATTTATTTTTTTATTTTATTATATATAATGTCATTAATATATATTAAAATATGTATAAAAAAAGATATATAATTTATATAAAATAGAAAGGAATGTTTTTATTTATTTTTTTATAAATTAAAACTATCTTCAATTTTATTTTCTGAACGAATATCAAATTTAACTTCATAAATTTCTTGATATTGATTAGGAATTTCAACTTCAAAATTTTGAGAATTAACAAAATGGAATTTACTAATATTTCTACTAACAAACCAACTATATTCTAAATCTTCACTACTTTTTCTTTGATCTTGATTAAGTTTTAAACATGAATCTAAAAAACAAAGTGCTTCTTTAGAAACAGTATATAATCCTATATTAACAAAAAATTCACCTTTAATAATATTATCTTTCATATTTTTAAGATATTGTTTAGGATCATTTTGTTTCCAAAGTTCATTTGCAATAAAAGGATGTGTATTAGTAAATAACATTCTATAAGTTAAAATTCCAATTGACCAAATATCAGTTTTATCTTCATTAAATTTATCCATTTGGTTAAAAATTGTACAAATTGGGTCCATAAAAGTTGCAGTTCCAACAGCATGTAATGATAAATTATCATCTTTAAATTTAGCTAAACCAAAATCAGATAATTTAAAAGTACAATTAAAAATATTTAAATCTTCCATATCTTTTTCTGTATTATATTGTAATAAAATATTTGCTGGTTTTATATCATGATGTATTACTTTGTTTCTATGAAGACAACTTAATCCATTTAATATATCTTTTAATATTTTTTGTACTTCTTTTTCACCAATTCCTTTTTTAAATTTTTGATAATATTGTTTTAAATATCTATTCAAATCACCACCATTACAATATTCATATATCATAAAAATTGAATCATTATCTTCTGTTAAACCATAAAATCTAACTAAGTTTGGATTGTTAAATTGAGTTGATACTAAAATTTCATTTGTAAATAGATTTAAATTTTCTTCATCTTGTAAATTTTCTGGCATTTTTTTTGCTGCATATTTAGTTTTTATTGGATTTCTATCTTTTTTATCATATGCTGTAAATACTTCACCAAAACCACCTTGACCAATTTTTTCTGAATATTCAATTCTAAATTTAATTTCTTCCATTTTTTAACTATTTATAAATTTTCAACTATTTACTATATCAAAAATAATAAAAATAAACAAAAAAAAAAATAAAAATCAAAAAAAAAATAAGAAAAAAAATACTAAAAAATAATATAAAAAAAAATAAAAAAAAAAAATAAAATCAAAATGGAAACTCAACAATATGTCTATCAAACATACGTTCCAAGAATCCCATTATTTATGTCAGGATACACAGGTCACATTCCAAATGTACAAGAAGACGAGTATGTAAATCGAATAGTTCGAACTAAAGAAATTCCAGGTTATGCAGGTTTCGTTCAATCAATATATGCTGAAAATAAATATGGTGAAAGTTACGGAAAAGAAACTGCCAAATCTTTAGCACATACTATACCACAAGGAGCTGATGTTCCTCCTCATGTGAGATATACTTCTACTCATATGGAAGATTATAAAGATCAAAGTAAAGTAAAAACACAATCAACTGCTTCGCTTTTAGGAATAAGAGAACCTAATATTACTTATAAGAAACCTTTACCTGTTGATACCATTAATAAATTTTTTGGTGTTGAAGCTCAAGGAACAAATTCTCATATTATTGAAAAACAAAATTTTGAAAAAAATTATGAGAAATTTTGGGAATTTTTAGATTCGAATGAATTAGATTATCATCCTAGAAAAATTGAAGATTTTAAAGAAAGTAATATGAAATATTGGGGTGTACAACATTCTGCTCAAGAATTACATCCTGAATTAAAGTTTGATCCTATTCCTGGTTATATGGGTGTTAATAGGTCTATTGTTAGTGAAAATATTTTTGGAATGACTTATAAGAATTCTTTAAGAAGAGCTGATGAAGTTCAAGAAAAAATGAATTTGGATAGAGCTGCTCAATTATATAGAAGTGCTCATTCTTATTATAAAAGTTATTAAAATAGTTTTTTGGATTTTATGGTTTTTAATATTCAAAATTATTGGATTTTTTTATTTTTTTTGATGATTTAAATTTAAGTTTTTTCTTTTTTTTTTTTGACTTTTTTTTTTAAGTTATGTTAATATAATAATTTTATAATTACTATTTATGTATTTCAATTATTATATTAATAAAAATTTTTGAAAATTTTATTTTTAAAAAAAACTAAATAATTTAGCAAAAATTATCATTAAAAAACAAAACCAAAATTAATTAAAAAAAATACAAAAAAAAAAAATCTATTGACAACATTTTTTTTTTTTACTATTAAAATTTGAAAGTATCATATTAGATTCTTGAATACTTTCTCTAAAAGCATCTTCATTTCTTTTTTTAATAATAGAAACACATTCTCCAACAATATAATTCATAACTTCATCGATTCCAATGTTTTCTTGAGCACTAGTTTCAAAATATTTAATATTATTTTGTTTAGCAAATGATTGAGCTTCTTCAGAACTTACTTGTCTATTATCTTTTAAATCAATTTTATTTCCTACTAAAACTAATGCTAATTCTTTTAAATCTTTTTTTTGATTTAATTCATCTAACCAATATGATATTCTTTCAAAAGTAGATTTATTTGTTATATCAAAAACTAAAATTGCCCCATCACCACCATTGTAATATTGACTTGCTATATTTTTAAATCTTTCTTGTCCTGCTGTGTCCCATATTAATACTTTTACTCTGTTATTTTCTATTTGCATTATTTGACTTTTGAAATCTACTCCAATTGTTGCTAAACGATTTTCAGTATATTTTTCTTTTGTAAAACGAAGAATTATACTTGTTTTTCCTACTGTTGTATCTCCTAAGGTTAGTATTTTTGTTATATATTCATTTGACATTTTTTTTTTTGGATAATATATATTTATATTTTTATTAACAAATTGTTTTAGGTTTATATAAATAATTTTTAATTTGATTTTTTAATTTTTCAAATAAACAAAAAAAAATAACAATATAAAAATGAAAAAATAATTAAAATTTCATCCTCACAATTAATGTAAAATTTTCAAAAAAATTTAGATGAAAAAAACAACAAAAAAATCATCCTTAAATTTTATTAATTAAATATTCAAAAAAGGTAAAAGAAAAAAGTAAAGTAACAAAAATTTCACCCACAAAATTTATAAAAAAATCATAAAAAAATTTACAAGAAAAAAATGTTACAAAAAGTTCACCATTAAAATTTTTAAAAAATTAATAAAAAAATTTACAAGAAAAAAATGCACAAAAAATTCACCTTTAAAATCCATAAAAAAATCATAAAAAAATTTACAAGAAAAAAATAGTAACAAAAAGTTCACCCTTAAATATTAATTATAAAAATAAATCCTTAAAATTTAAATTCCACATAAAATTTTATACAAAAATATATATAATTTCACATGATGAATTTCATTTTTTCCCCTTTAAATTTTTATAATATTTTTTAAAATCATGCGAAAGCTACCAACTCATGCATCTAAATTAATATTTACAAATTTTAATATAAAAAATAAAATTCACAAGTGAAATACAATGTGTGATTTTAATTTTTATTCAAATTTTTTATAATAAAATTTAAAATCATGGAATAGCTACCGGCGCTTGCATCTAATTTTGTATGTAGAAATTTTAACATAAAAAAACCAAATTCACAAGCCAAATAATACTAATATGAGAATCCAATTTTTAAATCAAATTTTTTATATTATTAATTTAAAATTGTCAAAAAGCTATCAATGCTTTCTTCTGAATTTTTTTTTGAATTTATATATGAAATAATTAAATTCATAAGATGGATATCAATGAATGAATTTAATATTCTTTTTCTAAAAATTGATTAAATATTATAAATAATTAAATTATCATACATGTTTCTTTAAAATTAAAACAAAATAAAAGAATTTATTATAAAATTAATCATTTAATATTTAATAATTATTAAAATTTTTTGAATTAAAAATGAAAGAGTCAAAAAAAAATAATAATAAGGAACCATATAAAATTAAAAAAAAACCAAAAGTGATTAATAATTTTAATAAAAATATACCTAATAATAATAAAAATACAAAAATAAATTTATCTCAAAAAAAAGAAGAAGATCCTTTATATATGAATCCTTTAAAATTTAAATTTTTATTTTTTTATACTCCTAAAAAAATATTTCAAGACAGTATTGGTTTTTCTCTTACTTTTTATGTAAGATTAATTTGTATAATTTATGCATTAAGAGCATCAACAATATATAATCAAATAAAATATCGTCCCAATCAAATTGATTATAATTTTATAATAAATTGTATTTGTATTTTAACATCATTTTCTTTATATATCTCATTATTTAAACATTCAAGAAAAATTTCTACATTTGCTTATTATATTTATCTTATACATTTTTTATTAAAATTATTTACAAGTGCAAGAATGTTTTTATATAATTTACAAAAATATCATTATACAAAACAAGCTTTAATTGGAACTATACTTGGTTTATCAACAGGATCTTCTATAAATTTTTGTAGTACTTGGATTATTTTTAGTTATATGGTATTTACATATAATATAAAAAATAAAAAAATATAATTTTTTAAAATCAAAAAAAAAATTAATATATTTAAAAATAAAAATAAAACTTTAAAAAATAACTTCAAGAAAAAAGAATAAATAAAAAACAAATAAAAAAATGTTATCTGATAAAAAAAACATGTATAGAGAAAATTTCCCAGGTTACATGGGTCACATTCCTTACAAATTTGAAATAATAGGACGTACAATAGGAGCAACAAACAATTACATAAAATCATTTCTTTTCAAAGAACCCGACTACAAACAAACATTTATACCAAGTCAAAGTCAAGATTACACATATTACAAAAAAGACTATTTTAACAAAGGATATTCAAAAGAATATGAATTAGAAGAAGATAAAATATTTTCAATGAGATCAAAAGATGCAAAAACATGGATTGATGGTTATAAACATACAATTTATCCAGAACACATTCCTGGTTATGGTGGAAAAGTACCAGGAATAGAACCTGCTGGTAAGAAGGGAAGTCCAATTATAGGAACAACATATTCAAAGGCAACTGCAATTGCTATTAAAGGTGATTATAATAAAGATTCTGATGTTCCTCCTAATGAAAGATATATTAGTACTCAAAAAGCTAGTTTTGTTGTTCCTCAAATAAGAAGTAAGGATGATATTGTTAATGTGAGAAGAATGAAAGAAATTGAAGAAGAAGGAAGAAGAGCTATTCAATATTTTGATCAGTTAAATAAAAATCCTGCTACTGTAGAATTTGAGAAAAATAAAGAAAATATGAGTGATAAATTTAAGGAAGCTTGTGAACCTAAAGTTAATAAAAAAATTGAATTACCTTATATTGTTGGTTATAAAGGATTTAGAAGAGGAGTTGTTTCAGATAATTATTATGGGAAGAATTTTAGAGAAATTGCTTATACTAGTGTAAGTAGAAGTGCTAATTATTCTTAATTAAATTTCTTATTTTTAAAATTTAATAATAATTCTAAAAATAAATAAATTATCAAATCTATTAAAATTTTAAAAAAAATTTTATTCTTTATTATCAATAAAAAAATGTCAACATCACAAGGTTCAGAAAATAATTATCCAGATTCAAATCAACAAAATTTTAACTCACCATTAATAGCACAATATGACAAACCAACAAATTATAATACTCAAGGTTATGGAACCAATAATCTAATGCCAACATATGATAATCAAATCAATCAAAATATCCCACAATCTCAAAATATAGTAATTCAACCAATTCCACAATATCAACCTAATACTGATATTTATAATCCATTTCCTAATGTAACATCAATAAACCAAATTCCTCATTATGGAGTTAGTCAAATTGCTGAAAATAAATTTCAAATTATAAATGGAGGATGTTTTTTTAGATTAGTTTTTCCTATGATTTTTATGATAATTGGTTTCGGACTTTTTGTTGGAGGACTCTTTGGAGTATTTCCTATTATATTAGTTGGTGCTATTTTTTTCTTTGTTGGATTAGGAATTATGTATTGTATAAATCAAATCTTTTTTTTTACTTTAGGTGAAAATAGTCTTATGGTGGAAACTAAAACTATTTTTGGTACAAGTTCTACTGTTTATCATCCTGGAGAAATTTCTAAAGTTGAATTTAATTTTCATATTACTTATGATTCTGAAAGAGGAAGAATGAATAATTATAATTTAATTCTTTTTACTAAAAATGGACCTATTAGTTTAATTAATTTTACTACTAATCTCAATATTTTTACTGATCAAGAAATGAGATATTTAACTTATGTTGTTAATGATCATATTAATAAAAATATGAAGGTTTAAATAGAATATTGATGTGAAATTATTTAAAATATAATTAGAAAAAATTTTAGATAATTTTTTTTAATTTTCAATGTTTTTTTGTTAAAAATTTAAATTATTAATAGTTTCTAAAAAAAAGATACTTATAATTTTTTTCAAATTGTTTAATGTTTATTAAATAATTATACAATATTCAATTAATATAATTTAATTTTGAATTATAAGGAAGCTTGTGAACCTAAAGTTAATAAAAAAATTGAATTACCTTATATTGTTGGTTATAAAGGATTTAGAAGAGGAGTTGTTTCAGATAATTATTATGGGAAGAATTTTAGAGAAATTGCTTATACTAGTGTAAGTAGAAGTGCTAATTATTCTTAATTAAATTTCTTATTTTTAAAATTTAATAATAATTCTAAAAATAAATAAATTATCAAATCTATTAAAATTTAAAACAAATTCTATAATTTTGTATCACAAAAAAATGTCAACATCACAAGGTTCAGAAAATAATTATCCAGATTCAAATCAACAAAATTTTAACTCACCATTTATAACACAAAATGACAAACCAACAAATTTTAATACTCAAGGTTATGGAACCAATAATCTAATATCAACATCTGATAATCAATACAATCAAAATACCCCACAATCTCAAAATATTGTAATTCAACCTATTCCACAATGTGAACCTAATTCTGATATTAATAATCCATTTCCTAATGCAAAATCAATAAACCATATTCGTCATCGTGGAGTTAGTCAAATTGCTGAAAATAAATTTCAAATTAAACAAGGAGGATGTTGTTATAGATTGTGTTTTCCTATATTTTTTATGTTTATTGGTTTGGGATTAATTGTTTCTGGATTGGGTGGAGATCCATCTATGATATTTGGTGGTGTTGCTTTTTTCTTTGTTGGAGTAGGAATTATGTGTTGTAGAAATAAAACCGTTATTTTTACTTTAGGTGAAAATAGTCTTATGGTGGAAACTGAAACTTGTTGTAGTAGTAATAATACTGTTTATCATCCTAGAGAAATTTTTAAAGTTGAATTTAGTTCTTATTTTGATTATGATTCTGAAAATCAAAAAACCTATCATTCTCATTTAATTCTTTTTACTAAAAATGGACAAATTAGTTTAATTAATTGTGACTCTAGTTCTAAAATTTTTACTGATCAAGAAATGGATTATTTAACTTATATTGTTAATAATCATATTAAAAAAAAAATGAATGTTAAATAGAATAATGATGTGAAATTTTTTAAAATATAATTAGAAAAAATTTTAGATAATTTTTTTTAATTTTCAATGTTTTTTTGTTAAAAATTTAAATTATTAATAGTTTCTAAAAAAAAGATACTTATAATTTTTTTCAAATTGTTTAATGTTTATTAAATAATTATACAATATTCAATTGATATAATTTAATTTTGAATTACATAATAGATTCTATTTTAAATATTCATAAATTTATATCTATTGATATATCAATATAATAAACCTCTTACAAATATAATAAAACTACAATATAAATTCATCTAGTTATTAATTAATGTTTCCATTGCTTCAATTAAATTTTCAAAATAAGTATCAAATACTTTTTCACTAATATATAGTTTAAAATCAATAAGACTAAGATAATTAATTTCTAAATTATTCATTTCTAATAAGTTTAATCCACCGACTTTAGCATAAAATTTATTATCATAAAATTCATCTTCATTATATTTAATTGCAATAATTAAAGATGAGAATAAAATTTTATAAACATTATAAGAATTAACAATAAAATTATTTAGTTCGCATAATCTATCAATATAAATTAACATTGCAATTAAAGTACTTGATTCAGCTTGAGTATACTTTACTAATCTATGTAAATAATCATTAATTGTGATTGATTGAATTGAATCAGTTAAAAATGGTGAAATATTTTTATTGTTAATTATTGGATTTATATCATTTTCTTTGCAAATATCAGTTAAAATTACTGATAAAGTATTAATTAATGTATAACGAAATCCTCTTGATTTGAAAGCAGAAATATATTTTGTTTCACACATATAAATATAAAAATTTTATTTTTATATACTTTATTAAATAATAGAAATAAATAAAAAAATAATTAAAATTATTTTTAGTAAAATAAATATTATTTTTGGATTGTAAATAATTTTAAAATTAAAAATAAACAATATGAAACAATGTAAAAAATGTAAAACAAAGTAAAATAGAAAATAATATATTAAATAAAAAATAGAATTCAATTAAATATAAGTACATGGAAAGGAGATTCAAATGATTTATTTGACTACGAAACTGATGATATAAATATAAGCTCATTTTCAATTTCATCAAGTTTTTATTTTTTATTATCAAATCAAGGATTAAAAATTCAAAATCTAAAAAAAACTACATTTATTAATCCTAATAATTTATCATATATAGAAATAACAAAAGAAGGAATATTTTATAATTCAGATTTTGAAAATAAAAGATTTTTTGAAAGAACTTATTTAGTTTGTAGATCAAGTGATAGTTATGTTGATACATCTGATAAAGATTTAGAAAATGAATTTTATGAAATTAATCAAGGTGATGTTATTAAATTAGGAAGATTATATTTAAAAATAAGAGAATTAGTAATTGATGGTAAAATAATAAATAAACAATCAAATATTAAAAAAAATATTCTTAATCGTTTAACTACAAATCATTCATTTAATTTTAATAATAATAAAAAAAAAATTAAAAAATTATGTAGAGTATGTTACAGTGATGATAAAGAAATAGAAAGTCCTTTAATTTCACCATGTAAATGTATGGGTGGATTAAAATATATTCATTTATCTTGTTTAAGAAATTGGATTGAGGCAAGGGCAATTTTAAAAGAAAATGAATCAAATGAAGGTTGTTTAAAATATGTTATAAAACAAGTAATATGTGAAATTTGTAAAGAACCTTATCCTGATTTTATTTATAGTAATGATAAAGGAAATTTTTTTGAAATTTTTGATTTTATTCAAATGAAATATAATTCATATGTTATATTTGAAACAATTCCAATTAATGAAAATAATGAAAATGAAGAAGTTAATAATCAAAGAGAATTATTTATATTAAGTTTTGATGAAAAAAATTCTATTTATATTGGAAGATCACATTCAACTGATATGAAATTAAATGATATTACTGTATCAAGATGTCATTGTAAAATTATTATTAATAGAAATAACAAAAAATATTATATTCGAGATTTAGGTTCAAAATTTGGAACAGGGATTTTAATTCAAAATAATAAAATGAAATTAAATTCAAATTTTCCTTTTTATATTCAATTAAGTAAAAATACTATATCTATTAGTTATAAAAAAAAATGTTGGTGTTTTAGTAATTGTTTTAATTGTGATTCAAATGAAGAATATCAAATATATAAATATTATGGTAAATATAATAGTGATGCTATTATAATTGAAAAAATATTTAAATTTAAACAATCAAATGAAGATGATGAAGAAGAAGAAAAAATTAATCTTTCAAATAATGATTCATTTAATGATAAAAATAAAGATTCAGATAGAATAATAATTCCGAAATATATTAATAATAAAATTGATGATACTGAAAGATTAAATTTAAATAAGAAAAGAATTACAATAGAAAATTCAGAAGCAACTGTTATTAGTACTATAATTTCACCTAATACAACTTCACTTGAATCTAAAACTAATTCATATATAGTAAATGGAAGAAGATCAAATATTAAAAATATGAAATCAAAAATATTGAAAAAATCAATTGAAAATAATTCTGTTAATTCAGTTAATAATATTGAAGAACAACCAAAAGAAGAAAATGAAAATGAAGATAATAAAATTAATTATACTGTTAATGAAGAAAATAATAATAGAATTATTTATGATTATGATGAAAATATTGAAGATAGTAAAAATTCATTAAAATCAAAAAATGGAAGATTTAAAGGAAATAAAGGATTACAAGTTAGTAGTATGTCATTAAATAAATCTTTTGATAAAAATAATGAAAATAATAATAATAATGACAATAATGTTAATAAGTAATTATTTGTGTAATTTTAAAATATATTTATTTATATAACATTATTATATTGAATTATTTAAAATATTTTATTTATAATCATTGGTCTTTTTAATTAGAATCTTTTAAATAATATTAGATATAATTATACTATCAGTTTTATTTATTTTATTTATTTTTTTCCTTTTTAGATTTTAAATGAAGGTTAAATTAATAAAATAAATTTTGAATATTTTATTTCTAATATATACATAATTTTAATATTTAATTCTTCTTATTTCATAAGATCTCCTTGATATTTGCCTGAATTCATATTCATCTTTTTTAATTTTATTTCTTTTAATTTTGATGTTAATAATTCTTTTTTTAAATATTCTATTTTTGATATAATGTATTTTATATAATTGAATAGATGTTTTTTGTTTAATAAATTTACATATATTTATTTTAATTATATTATAATTTCGATTCTATTTTTTGATGATTTATTAATTCCATTTGATGATTTAAATAATACCATTTTTACTATAATTTTATTATTTCCTTCTATATATTTTATTATTCCTATTTTTATTATTATTCAAAATTAAATTTAATTTTTTTAGTTAATATTATTTTTTTAATTTTATATTTTTCTTTAAAACAATAAAATATTTAAACAATTTTTGAAATTTTTGAAAAGAGATAATATTAATCTCAAAATAAAATAAATTAATTTCATCATTGATATAATTTAAAATTTTAAACTTCTATTTCTTTTTTTTTTTTGTTTTGGTTTAAAATTTTATTGTTTTCATATATTAATTTACTTAAAGTTGGAAGATTCCTTTTTTTAATTTTTAAATTGATTATTATATTTTAAATTAATATTAGATATTGTTTACAATCATTTGGATAAATATCTTTCCTTAATATTATTATTAATTTTCATAAATCATATTTTTGAAATAAAAATAAAAAATAATTAAATTTCATAGAAAATAAAAAAATAAAAATGTAATATAAATATAAATTTAAACACATTTAAATTCAAAAAATTAAAAAAAATATAATTGAAAAATGTATTCTGATTATATAGAATCTGAGTCTACAAATCCAAATCAATTATCTAAGTTATCAATAAATAAGTCAAATTATTATTCAAATAATCAAAAACCCTTAATGTCTCCTCTTGTTAAAATGAGTCCTTTAATTATTCAAAATACTTCAATGAAATATAATCAAGGATTAAATGTGATTAGTTCTCAATGTGGGAAAGATAAATGGTCTACATTACCAAAACATTTTAATCCTTTTGACTTTTCTTTACCTGTTAATTTTGATAAAATTCCAAAAATACAATTTGAAGGTTCTCAAAGCAAAACAAATGAAGAAAATAATAATTTTCAACAAAATAATTTTTTTAAATCAGGTTTTTTACAAAATGATAAATTTAAAATAGGAAAAATTAATTCTTTTTTATTTAGTGATTTTAGGAATTCTTCAAATAAAAAAGATAAAGAAACTGATAAAGAAAATGATAATTTTATTTCTTCTAATAAAACTATTAATTATATTAGTTTATCTTTGAAAAATGAAAATAATAATGAATTTAAAAATAATAAAACAATTGATTTTGAAAATAAAAAGAAAAGAAAAAAAATAATATCACGAAATAAAACTAATAATGTAAAATCAGAAAAAGAAAAAGAAAAAATGAAAATTGAAAAAGCAAAATTATATAAGGAAAAAAAGAAATTAAAAAAATTGTTTCAATCAAAAGAAGATAATGATATTATCACTGAAAATGGAGTTGAATATATTCAATTTCTTAGAAAAAAAAGAAAATTAAAAGCAGAAAGTTTAAAAAGGACATCAAAAAAAGAAAAAAAAGAAACTAAAAAGAAAAAACCAGTTTCAAAAAAATTAGATAAAACTAAAATAAATGTTCAATTAAATCAAATAGAAATAAATGGATTTTCTCTTGTTAAATTCCCAGCAGTAAATAATATTCCATTAGAAGATCAATCAGTAAATCTTTATGTAAGAATGTTAGTTGAAGAAAACTATTTTGAAATTGTTAACAAATATATTTCTGATATTCCCCCAATAAATGAAGAAAAATTTAATAAACAAACTGCTATTAATAAGTTTAAAAAAATAAAACATATATTGAATAATTTATATTTAATTGAAGAGAATAAGAATGAAAATAATCCTGTAAATATGATAAAAAATTATTATCATCAAATTAAGGATACTTTATTATTGATTCAAAAAAATTTTGTTGGAAAAAAAAAGTCAATTTGTAATATTAAACTATGTGAAACTTTAGAAAAGTTGATTAAAAGTTGTAATGATTTGACAAATACATTAACTGATTATAAAAAAATTGGTGTTCATTATAAAAATGATAATAATAATAAAAATAATAAAAATTTATCAAAATTATTTTTGAAAGATAGAAAAAAGAATCATTATAAAGTCTATATTTGTGAAATATGTAACAAAGCTTTATCAAATGGGCAAGGTTTAGGTGGTCATATGAGTAGAAATCATCCTAATCAAAGTGAAAAATATAAAGAAAAACTTTCAATTAGAAACAAAAGACTTAAAAGTAGAAAAAGGTTAATAACAATTAAAAAAATGCTTTTTTCAAAATATAATTTAAATTATGATAATTTTGTTAAAAATAAAGAAAAAGTTAAAATAAGGAAATTTTTACTTTCTCATAAAGATGAATATAGAAGAATGAAAAATCATTTTATTGCACAAAGTAAATTATTAAATTCAAAATAATTAAATTTAAAATTTTAAAATAAAAATAACACTTTTTTAAATAATTTAAATAAATAATTAATTATTCATATCATAATTATTTTCACTTTCTTCACTATTCATTACCATTTGTAATGGTAAATTAATTGGAGAATTATTTTCATTAATTGATTCTTCACCTTTATCTTCTTTTTGTTCTTCTTCAATTGGTACTAATTTTGAGCCCATATTTAAAATTCTATTCTTTTCATTTATATTATCATCATTATAATTATCAATTATTGTATCTTTTTTTTGCGTATTAATTCCATGTCCTATTAAATTTAAATATTCTTTTTGAAGTTTCCTATTTTCTTCTAATAATCTTTGTGCATGATTTTTTCTTTCATTTATATCAATTTCTGCATTACTATCTTTTATTTTTTTTATTTCAGTATCATAAATATTATTTAAAGAAATTTTTTTATCTTCTATATTATTTTTGAAATTATTTGTTTCAATTACATCTAAGTCATTATTACTTTTTTTATTTGATTCATTAGATTCAG
The DNA here is from genome assembly GCA_023807205.1 of Isotricha prostoma. Taxonomy (NCBI): domain Eukaryota; phylum Ciliophora; class Litostomatea; order Vestibuliferida; family Isotrichidae; genus Isotricha; species Isotricha prostoma. The sequence goes on along the minus strand of JAJMZS010003000.1, from coordinate 15,019 downwards.
TTAGATTATAAATATTATTATCATTATCTTTATCATTAAAATTATAAATATTATTCCTATTATCAAAATTTTCATAATTTCGACTTTCTATTAATTTATTATTAATAACATTTCTACTTTCAGGAATTATATTATCTTCTATTTTTCTTTTTTTTAATTTTTTATTTAAATCTCCATAATTACTTTTGATATCTTCTATTTCTTTATCTTTTTTCCTAATAATATTTTTTAATTGTTCAATTTGATTATCATATTTATTTATTGTTTCTTTTATTGATGTTAATTGATTACCTAATTGATTATGATTTGATAATTGATCAAAAGTTTGATTTATCTCTTCTTGAATATTTGTCCCTTCTTTTACTAATTTATCATTTATATCTTTTAATTCATTTAATCTAAAATCTCTTTTTTCAATTTCTTTATCTCGTTCATTTAATCTTCTTTCAATTTCTTTTAAATCTAATGATCCACTATTTTTTTTAGTACTTAAAATATTTATTGTTTCTTTCATTTTTGCTATAATTTCATTGTAGTCTTTTTTAGATTTTTGTAAATTTTTATTTAAGTCCTTTAAAAAAGAATTTCTCTCAATAGAATCATTATAATCTTTTTTACAATTATTAAAATAATCAACCAATATTTGACTTTCATTTTGAAATCTTTTACTAATTTCATTTAAATTTCTTTTTAATTCATCATTTGTTTGTTGTAATTCTAAATTCATATCATCTAAATTATGAAGTTCATTTACAATTTTTTTATTATTATTAACTGTATCTTTAATTTTAATATCTAATTCTTCATAAGAATTCAAAATTCCAGTATTTGTATCATTATTTTCTCTTAACATATCTTCAAGATAATCACAATAGGAAGTTAATTCATTTATTTTTTGATTAATACTATTTTGACCATTAAAATTTTGTAATTCAATTAAAGAACTTAATCTATTTGATAACTCAACATTACTTCCTGTAATATTTCTATTATTAATAATAATTTCATTATTTAATTCAGAAATTAAACCAATTTGAATGTCATTAGAAAAAGTTTTAGTTCTCTTTGAAGAATTTATATTTCTTGTTTTAAAAGTTGTTGACATTTGCCTAAGAGGTGAAATTGGTTTTGTTCTCATTACTGATTGTAATCCTGTTAAATGTTGTTTTGCCCTTTGAAGTGATAAACTACTTTTATTTAAAATTGAAGATTGAGAAGTTTGTGGTGATTTTAGCATTTTTTATTTAAATTTTAAATTATATTATATTTAGTTAAAAAATCTTTTTTTTTAATCATTTAATATTGAATATAATAATGCTTTATTTTTTATTTTTAATTGTTGATTAATTGATTCAATGTTGTTTCCTAGGAAAATATTTTTATAATCTTTTACTTTGTTTTCAACCTCTTTAAATACTATATCATTTTTAATTATATTAGTATATAAATTTGAATAATTAACTTTCATTTCATCAAGAATCATTTTTTTTTCTTTTAATTTGTTATTCATTATTTCAATATTTTTTGCAGTTTCATTTATATTTTTTTTTAATATATTTTCATCACAAGAAATATTACCATTTAAATATAGTCTATCAAGAGAATAATTTATATTTGAACAAAAATCATTCACATTCTCAATTACATTATTTATTTTTGGACACACCTCAACAATTTTTTCATAATTTTGAATAAAGTAATCATCAATATTTGTTATATTTTCCATACTATTCATTTGTTGAAATAGTTTATAATTTGCTTCTTTTAATTTTAAATTTTGAAGATATTTTGAATTTAAAATATTTTCAGCATAATTTCTTTGGTTATTAAATGTTATATCAATTCCTTGACTAAAATATTCCATTGCATTATATATGCTAATCAAATCATTGATTTGCTCTTTTAAAATTGTAGTTTGATTTTTTTTATTTTGTTGATTATTAATATTTAAATGTTCTATTTGTGTATTTTGTTTTATTGTTGAATTATTACTATTTGTAATTGGAGGAATGTTAATTTGATTTGTTTTTACTTTTGCTGAATTCTTTCTTATTGGATTAGATGAAACTGGTCTTTTATTCCCTTGATTTTGAATATGAATATTATTTTTACCATTATTGTTTGAATTTGGAATTTTTGATTTATTAATATTTTTTTGTTGCATTATATAATTTCCATTTCAAAAATTTTAAATTTTAATTATTAAATAATTTAATATTAATTATTCTTTTCTTCTATATTATTTGCTTTATTTTCTTTTTTATTATTTTCATTTTCATTTTCATCTTTGTTTTGATTTTTTTTCTTATCTTTTTTCCTACATAATAAACTTGTTATAACCTTTAAAACCATACTTTCAAGGAAAAATAAACTTGTAATTAATATAACAAATAAACTACCTGTATAATATTTATTCCATTGAATTTTAAAATTCCATTCTTTTAAAAAATTTTGAATATAAATTGTTGTTTCATCAAGAATCCCATTTCCAACTATTTTAATAACTTCCATAATATTCATTTTTTCAGGAATTTTTTCCCCATCTTCAAAATCTTTTTCTTTTTCAATGAATTTAGAAAATGTTTCTAATGAAGGTATTTCATTAAATTTATATATTCTTTTATTTTCAATTAAAAAAATATAAGGTGTTTGTGAAATATTATATCTTAAGGTTAACCAAAAATTTTGGTCACAATTTATAAAACCAAAATTAATATTTTTATCATATTGATATTTTGGAATTACTTCATTCTCTAATATCTGTATTGTTTTTTGACAAAATACACATGATAATACATGAAAAACTATTAAATATTTTGATTGAGTATTTATTTTTGAAACTTCATTATCATATGTCCAATCTGTTAAATCATATTTTGATATATCACATTTGATGAATAATATTAATAGTAAAAATGAAATTAAAAATTTCATTTATTTAAGGTTAATTTAAAAAAATTTAAATATAAAAAATAATAAGTTAAATTTTATTTTTTATTTTCTTTTTTTGGTTGTTATATTTTGTTTTTTGGCTTTAATCTCTTCAATTGGAGCATTTAATTCAATAAATTTATCTAAACTATAATATCCTCCAATATATTTCACTTTTATTATATCATCATCTTTTATTGTAACTTTCATAGTTCCATATTCATAATTATTAGGAGAAATCTTTTTAAATGGAATTTTTGGAATTTTTTTTTTATTATAAAAACTTTTTAAATAATTATCTAATTTTTCATCAACTTTATCAATTATATTACTATTTACATATTCTAAATTTTTTAAATTATTTATATTATTATTATTCATATTATTGTTTTGAAATTCATTTTCTTGATTTGAAATATTTAATTGATATTTATTTATTAACTTATTTAATTTTTTTCTTTCTAAATCTGATAAATTTTCATTATTAAAAACAGATTCTAAATCACCCAAATTTTTAGAAATATTTTTGATTGCTTTAACTAATATTTTTTCTGTTTCTTCATTATTAAGTTTATTTTGCTTTTCTAAATTTTCTTTATTTATATTATATTCTTGAACATCTTTTTCACTAAAAGGAACATTATAAACATCTTTATATAAATCAATTTCTCTATGTTTTAAAGGTAAAATTTGCCTAATATGATTATTTTCTCCTCTTCTAATATTAACTACAATTTCTTTTTTAATTTGATTGTTTTCAATTAATTCATTTAATTTATTTTCTTTTTTAATTATTCTTCTATACAATTCATTATATTTATTAAAATCATCTATTAATAAATTATTTAAGGTAACTGATTTTTTAAATTTATTGTAATAATCGTTTTGATAATCAAATAATTGATCAATTATTTCTTTTGTATATATTATACATTCATTAATATTATTATTATTAAATTGATTCAATTGTTCTAAAGGATTTTTCTCAGCAAATTTATTCATAAATTGAATAAAATTATTATCTACTCCTGAAATTTCATTTATAATTATAGGATCGATCAAACTATTATCTTTTGGATCATTTTCAGGTTCATCAATATCAAAATCTTCTTTTTCTATAATTTTTTCACTTTCTATTTCTTTATCGTTTAATTTTGAAAAATCTCTATTAATTTTATTACTTGAATTATTTGTTAAATTATTATTATTTGAATTACTAGAATTTATATTCTTTCTAATTGTTGCGCTCCCAGTTCTAACATTATTTTTTTTATTTGTTGGTGATTTATAATTTGAAGTAGTTGTTGAAGAATTTGTATTTTTTTGAATTTTTCTCATTGGAGGAGTTTTGTTATCCCTAATTGATGATGTACTATTATTTGCCTGTTTATGAATCATTGAAGAATTTTTTTTCATTTGTATATTGACGTTTGCTTTATTTAATTGATTAGAATTATTATTATTGTTTTTAATGCCAATTTCTTCTCTTGGTAATGAATGACTTTGTTTTAAAATATTTGAAGTTTTTTCAGTGTATTCAATCATTGAATGAATATTTATTTTTATTGTGTTTGATAAATTTGTATTACCAAATAAAAGTTTTCTTGTTGAATCTGTCATTGTAATTGAACATGTTTTTTCATATGATTCATTTTTTTTAGAAAAAATAGTACTTGGAATAACAAATTCAGTTATTCCTATTAGAGAACTATTTTTAGTTACTTTAATGTTATATTTAATATTCATATTTTGTTTTTTTAATATTATTCTATGAATGATTTGATTATTAGTTGAATACTATATTATTTTATATTATAAAATTAATAATTTACATTTATTGTTTCTTCAAACTCTTTTTGATCAGACTTAAAAACAAAAGCAAATGTTTCAAAGTTAAAATTATTTGGTTGATAATCATTGATTTCTATCGTTATTAAAGCAATTGACATTTAAATTTTATTTAATTTTCAAATTAAGTAATAATTAAAATAAAAAGAGAAATAATTTAATTCAATATTTAAAATAATAATTACAAAAATATGCGTATAGTAGTTACAAAAAATGGAACAACTATAATAAAAGAATTAGAAGACTTACCTCAACGTCGTTATCATTCAATAGATTCATTTAATTTATCATCAAATAAATCTGAAGAAATAAATCCTTTTCAAAATTTAAATCCAAAAGGAAAAAACTTTAAAATGGTTAATATTGCAGAAACAAAATTAAAAATTCCTCCAATAATGGAAGAAAAATATACAAAAGTAGAATCTAAAGATAAAGAATATGATCAACAAGTAATTCCTGATGTTTTTTTATCAATAAATAAAACAATAGATTCAAATTTAAATTCATCAAATAATAGTAAATTACCAATTATAAGAAGTTCATTCCCAATTAAATATGTTATTAAACCTGAATCTTATAAAAAATTAGAAGAAGATATAAAAAAACAACAAGAAAATTTGGTTATTAAAGGAAAAAAAGTAAATGATAATTGTTTTAGAAGTCAAGTTTTTGAAGACCCAAAAAAAATATTTGATAAAAATTCATCAAAGGAAATTAATGCTGAAAATAGAAATTTAATAATGTATCTTAATAGTGATGAGACAATAAGTAATCAATATATGGATAAATTAAATAAATATAATGATGAAAGATTAAAGAAATTAAATAAAATTTGTCAAAGTGCATTTTATTATAGAGATCAAAGTGCATTAATAGAAAAATATATTAAACAAAAATTAATTCATGATGCTGTTCAAACAAGTGAATATTATAAAGAAAAATTAGATGAAATGAAAAGTGATTTGGATAAATCTAAAGATTATTTTAGAGAATTTCCAACTTTTAATAAAAGAGAAAGATATGCTGCTCAAATTAAAAGAGCTGAAAATGATTGGGTAAAATATCATACTGCCAGATTATATAAAAAAAGTAATCCTGCAATTACAAATTTATATATAGAAGAAAAAGATGATGATTAAAATTATTAATTATTATTATTTTTTTTGTTTATTAAAATTAAAAAAATAAAAATGAGTTTGAAATAATTATTAGAATTAATAAAAACTTTTTGTATAAGTATGTTTTTTTGAACTTGGTGAAGTTGTTGTTTCTTTTCTAGAAGAATACACTGATGAAATACTCATTGCATGATTATATTTTTTAACTAAATCATCTATTTTAATTAATAAAATTTTATTATTTTGTTCAGTATCTTTTATAACTTTTTTTGCAAATATTTGTTTTTCTATTAGTTCATTTGGATTTGTAACTGTATTTTCGTTAATTAAAAATTTAGGTATTACTTCAGGATTTTTTATTTTAGAATATTTTAATTTTAATTCGAGATAATTTTTTTTCATTTCTTCATATTCTTTATTCAATGCATTATATTTCTCTTTATGAGTTTTATTTCTATTATCTAAAAGTTTATTTATCTGTGCTAAATCTTTTTCTAATATCTGAATTTTAGCTTTTGTTTCTATTATTTTTTGTTTTTGATAATTATATAATCCTATTCTTTCATTTAATTTTTGATCAAGAATCATATTTTCTTTACTTATATTTTCTATTATTTTATCAAATTCTTTTTGTGCATTCGACATTTGCAATTTAATATCATTAATTGAAGTTTTATAAGATTCAATAACCTTTTCATTATTTAAAGATTTTATTTTTAAATCATTACAATATTCAGAAACTTCTTTTTGTTGTTTTTCATATTTATCTCTTAAAATAAACTTAGCTTTTATTGCTTGTTCTAAATCGTAATTATTTAATATTAATTTTAATATTAAATCATTAATATAAGTGAGTTCTTCTTCTTTATATTTATTTTGTATTATTCTTAATTGATTTGCAGTATATATTTTTTCTGCATAGTCAACAATATGATGTAATTTTGACTTTAATCTAAGTTCATTTAATTTCTTTTTAACAAATTCATTATCATTTTTTTGTTTAATTTGTGCTGATTTAATTCTTTGATGATTGAATCTCATTTTATTTTAATTAAAATCATCATATTTTTATTTTTTCAAATTATTATTTATATATTAGTATTTTATAATGAAGAAAAGTTTTAAAAATTAGAATTTACATATTAAAAAAGTAATTTAATATATATAATAAATAATTAAAATTGTTTTAAACTTTTTTAACTTGAGTTTGGAAGAAATTGTCTCCAGTATTATTATATCCCTTTTGTTTAATAGGAGGAAGAGAAGTCACACTTTTACTTAATGGATTATTTTTATTATCATCATTATTTATTCTAAATATTTGAATTAAATAATCATCATCTTCACTATTTCCTAATTCAACCATTGGTATAACATTTAATAATGATTTCATATCTTTAAATCCTTGAAAATAATTTGCTTTAAAAGCATTTTCATATTGATAAATTGTATAATTTTCTGATAATTTATTTAAAGTTTTTTGATGAGTAAAATAGAAACATAAAACTACTTTAATAAAAAATATTAAAGAATCTTTTTCAAACCCTCCTAATACCATAGTTTCATACAAATTAATAATTGCCCTAAATTGGAAAGTATTAAAATTCTTTCCTATTTGATAAACAATATCTCCTAATACATTACTATATGATTTGTTATCATCAAAATTATCAAATTTTAATTTTGCAATAAGAAAAACATTATCTAAGAAAAATGTAGATAACTCACATAATATTGTAAATAATAATTTTTTAAGTATTATTATATCATTGTATTCTTCCTCACTTTCCATTTCATTAATTATTTTTTCAAGATAATTATAAAAGTCAAAGGTGTTTTTTTCATTATCCATTTAAAAATTAATTAAAATAAAATTAATAAATTATAAATTGAATAAAAATTAAAAATGAAAAATTATAAAGTAAAGAAAGAAGAAAAAAAAAACAAAATTGAACCTCTTAAAGATTATGAATATCATAAAAATTTAAAAATGAAGTGTGCAATTAAAGAACAAATGGAAAAATCACTTCCATCATATAGTAAAAAAAAGGGTAAATTTGAAGAAAATTCAAAAGTTTCAGAAGAAATAATACCAAATTCAAATAAAGATAATAGAATTAAAGCTTATGAAGAATTAAATTCTGAAATAAAATTTAAAGGAAAACCAGTTTTTCAATCTAAGAATCAATATTTATTTAATGATTCATTAAATAAAAATACATTAAATAGTAATTTAAATACTCAAAATAAAAATGAAAAAATGAATAACAAAGAAACTGATTCACGTTGGGAAATTATAGAAGAAAAAATAATACCTGAAATTACTATAGATGATAAATATTTATTAAGTGAATATGAAAAATATTATGAAGAAAAATTTTCCCATTTAGAAAAACAAAGTAAGCAAATTCCTAAAGGACCAGTTATATTTGATGAAAGTGATGCCATTCCAAGAACTGCTAATTTAGGTGATAAATTTGTAAATGTAAAAAGATATTATTATCTCGGTGCGAATTTATATCCTCAACAAAAGACTATAATAAATTCATCTATTTGTTACAATAAAGATGATAAATGGTTAGCATATACAAATAATATTTATATAATAGTTGAAAATTTTCATCCTGATACAAATAGACAACAATTAATTTTATGTCAACATAAAATTTCCTCTAAATTTAATTCAATTAAAATATCAAATGCTGGAAGAATATTATATGCTTCAACATTATCAAATGAATTAGTTTTTTATGATTATTTAAGAGGAAAATTTACTTATTTAAATACATATAAAATTCCTGATTGTAAAATATTACATGATTATATGATAACACCTTTAAATAATTTATGTATTATTTTATATAATGATTATCATATATCTTGTGTTGATTTTGGATTAGGAGAAGAATTAATATCTAATACAGCTTCTTTTTCAAATAAAACAGGATTGTCTTTTCTTCAAATGAAATTTAATTTATATTTATCAACAAATATGGAATTTTGTACTATCAATCAAGATTATTATTCATATTGGTTTATAAAACCAAGTAATTTAACAATAGAAGAACATCCTTCTAGATTAAGAAATTTCACTGGTAATAGTGAAATTATTTGCTTTGATTATACAGCGCCTTTAAGTGTAAAATGTATTATGTGTTTATTATTAGGAATTTCAAATGGATGTGTAGTAATAAGTGATTATATTAGAGATAATTTATTAAAAATTTATAAGCCTACTGATTTATTTAATATTGAAAGGAATATTAAATTATATGATATTGTTGCTTCTATGTATTATATTACTTTTATTTATAATGATAAAATAAAATATTTTACAATGCCTTCATTACAAAATATTGATTATACTGATATGGATATTTTGAAAATTCCAAAGGGTGAAATTTCACATAATAGTACTATAATAACATGTGATATTGATTTAATTAATCCTAGAACAGAAGGTATTAGTTTAACTCATAATGGCTCTGTTTATTATATAAATTATAATGAAGAATGTACAGTCAAATTATTTACTTTTATTCCTGTTGATATATATGAAATTCAAGAATGTAAAATAATAAATAAAAATATTAAAAATATTTCAATACAAAATATTCAAAATAAAACAAAAAATAATCAGAATAATCAAAATGGATATTATTTTATAACATCACATAAACATGGAAATGTTCGTATTTGGAATATTCCAGAATTTGATATGATTTATGTATTCGAAGTCAATAATTCAGAATTAACATTAATACAAACTCTCCCTAATGATTTGAAATTTTTAGCATTTTATAGTAATGGAAATATTAGATGTTTTGATATTGAAGAAGGAAAAGTTACTGGGAAAATAAATATTAAAACTATTTTAGGAGAAGGTAATTATTTTAAACAAGTTACATTTTTTCCTGATGGAAAATATTTCTTTGCTATAGATAATAATAAAAATGATGTATATTTAGGAGGAATTGAAAAATTTAATGAATTAATAATTAATTTTAATCAAGTATTAAGTGGTTATTCTATGAATATAAAAAATATTGTATTAAGTTATTTAGAACCATTTCTTATTTTTGGTATAAATAATTATGATAAAAATGTTTTTATTTATAAAAGAAAATACACAGAAATAATTAGAGATTTATCTTTTGAAAAAACTGTTCCAGTATATGAATTAATAGACTCTTTTATTCCTGAAAATTTTTGTAATGAATTTAAAATAAATAATGAAATAAATAATAATATTGAAAATAAAATAATAATATATTTTTCACCATTAATACATCAAAAAGACCAAATATTAATTTTTACTAAAAAACATAATTTAATATTAATAAGAGATTTTAAAATGAAATTTGTATTAAAAATAATTAAATTTGATTCCCAATTAATTAATTTTAATTTGTCAAATTCAGGTTATTATATACTTTATATGTTTAAAAATGTTTTTAAAGTAAGTGAATTTAATCCAGATTATGATATAATTCCAAGAGGAACAATAGTACCAAATGTCATAAATGACATAGAATTAATTCCAAAATTATCTCAAGACGATAAAATTGTTCTTTTTCATAATAATTATTCAATTGCTTTTTATTTAATTGGTTAATTAAAAATAAATATATTTTTTGTTGAAAATTATTTAATAAAAATTATATAAACAATTTAATAATTATTTAGTAATTATCTTCATCATTTTTTTTTCTTCTATGATTATATGATTTAATAACTCTTTCATTCTCAGTTGGATTGAATTCATTATAAACTTTTTTCATACTGAATTCAGCTAATTTAATAACTGGTTCTTCAATTTTATTTTTTTCTAAAAGAACTTCTTTAGTTCTAAAAAAATTCATATAACCATTTACATTAAAAGCTCCTAAATTATTAGAACCATTACCATTTAATTTAACAAGAGAATCTTCAATTTCTAAATTTATTTTAAACCTATCTTCAATTGTTTTACTATAATACATAAAATAACCTGCATATTCTCCACTTAAAAAACTTAAGCATTCCTTAAATAAAAAATCAATAGAAAAATCTTCAATTAAATTTGCACTACAAATTGTGACATTAACATTATTATTTTCAATAGGCATAATAACATTTTTAACAGAATTACTATTTGTAAATAAATAACTTATTCTTTCTTTGATTGAAGGATCATCATTAACATACCAATAACCTTCAATTTCAATTTGATTAGATGAATATCTATAAAGTAAATATCCTTCATTAATTATATCTTGAGACACATTTTTATCTTCATTTCCTCTTTCAGAAATTTCATAAGAACCTTCATAATAATTATTTCCATTATAATAATTTCTATTAGTTGTTTTATGTTTTCTCCCATTTGTATATTCTTCATCATCATCACTTTCTAAATTCATTTCATTTTCTAATTCTTCATTGTATTCATCTTCTTCATCATCACTCCATGAATTTTTATGATGTTTTTTCTTTTTTTTATCTCTATTTCTTTTCTTATTTCCAAACATTGATTCTCCATTATGAGTTAATTTATATTCTTCTTCTTTTTGCATTTGCTCATGTATTCTATTTCTCTTTTCCATTCTTTTATCTCTTTCATATTTTTCCTTTTCTATTTTTAATTTCCTTTTTTCTTCTTCTGTTAATTCTTTTGGTTTTTGATTTGTTTTTTTATCGTTTTGATTTAATTTTGTTATTTTGTTTAATTGATGTCTTGTTGTTACTCCATTTGATATATTCATTATTAAGAATTCATTATTTTGAAATTTTTCAACTTCACTGATTGAATTAACATTCATTTCTCTTAATTTTTTTTTTTTTTCTAGCATTTCTTCTTTTTTTAAGAATTCATTTTGCTTCTTTCTTTCTTCTTCATCATTATTTTTAAATTCTAATAAATGTTCATTTATTTTTTTTTTAATTTGATTATTTGTTTCTTTTTCTAAAAACTTTTCTAAATCCTCATAATTTTTAATATTATTTTCTAAATTATTTTCAATTGGATTTTCAACATCAATTTTATCTTTATAAATTCTACAATCTTTATTATTTGGAAAAATATAATAATCATTCCCTGATTTATCACTAAATAAGGGGATTATTCTCCTATTTAAGATAAAATTTTCATTTTTATTTTTATTCATTTCATCTTTAAAAATTTGAGCTCTTCCAGAAAAAGTCATACAATAAATACAAAAAAAATATAAGAAATTCACTTTATTTTCAATTGATAATTGACTAAATGGAACATAATCACTTTCATCTGTAAAATCATCTTCTTTATTACTTAACATTTTTTCCATCATTTGTATAGATGAAATATTATGTAAAGGATTATTTCCTCCTAATTCTCTAAAAAAATTTATAATTAACATTGTTTTAATGTCTAAATTATCATAGCATTTATAATTTAAATTTTCTCTTGTTAAAGCAAATGGATCTGCTCTATTTTTAAAATTATCAATATCTGTTTTTATTATTTCAAAAATATTTGATAAGTCTGTTATATTATATGCTTTTCTTAAATATCGAATATAAGTCTTATAAAAATAATTTATTTTCTTAAATAAATTTTCATTAAGTTTACTAATATCTATTTCTGAAAAAGCATTTTTTTCCTTTGGCATTGCATTAATGTTATTTAAAGGATTTTTTTGTTCATTATTTAAATTTGAATTATTGTTTGATGGCGCCTCACTTAAATTTGTAGTTGACTTATTTTGTTCTTTATTTAATTTACTTGTTCTCATATTTTCCTTTTTCATTAATAATTTGGATAATATATTAATACATAATGGTTCTATGTCTGTATGATTTAAACTAAATTCCAATTCATTTGTAGATATTGGTTCAAGATTCAAAATATCATGAAATAAATTAACAAATTGTAAAATTGATAGGAATTTATAGTCTTTATTTAAGTCATATATTTCATTGTTTTCTTCATTTTTTTGAGTTTTTTCTAAAGAATTTTGCCCTTCTTCTAATGTGATATCCTTCTTTTCAGTATCTTCTTCTTTTTTCTCATCTAAAATTTTAACATTTTCAGTTGTATTATTATTTTCATTGTTTAAAGCCATATGTAAAGAATATATTAATTAATTAATATTAAAATCTTAAATATTAAAGTCTTAATTAATAAATTATTAATTTTTAAACAACAATTATTTTTTTTTATTAAAAGTTATATTTTTGCATTTAAAGTATTGTTAATATTAATATCCTTATCATTATCAATTTTATTTATTAAACAACATTTATTTGAAATTTTATTTTAATTAACAATTGTTTTAATATTATTTGAAAATAATTTTATTAATTATCATTTTCCACATTTTCATTATTATTCACCAATAAAAACATATTATCCATCATATCTTTATTAATTTTATATTGTTCTCCAAAATAATTTAAAACCTTTATAATTTTATTTTTTGAAACTTTAAATTCAAACATATTATGAATCATTGAAAGTAATTTTGAAAAAACTAAATTGGGCTCAATATTAATTTCACAATTATTAGGATTATTATTAGCACTATTTTTATTTCCTTCTTCTTCTATAATTTTTCCAATATATATTTTCCAAAATTTTTTTGAATGAAAAATTTCATCGTTTTGAATAAATTTTAATAAATAAATTTTTTTATTATTATGATCTAAATAATAATAAGTTTGACACATTATAATTTCATATCTCATTAAATCATAATCTTTATTTTCTTTAATTTTTTCAAAAATAAATTTTATTATTTTCCCTAGTTGATTAAAAGGTTCTTCACAAATTTCAAAATGTCCTTCTACTCTTATTTTATTTAATGATGTCATAAATAATAATCTCAATTCTCTATCATTTAATAATTCAATTAAAGAATTATATTGATTGACAGGAATTCCAACTTTTGATTTTGGGTCAACAATATATTTTGAAATTTGTAATATAATATTTTTTTTTTCTTCTTTTTCAACATCATAAAATTCAGCAACATTATCAAAATCTTTTTTCATTTTTGAAATAACTTCTAAACATATATTTGATGTATATATTTTATGTACTGAATGTTTTTCATTTTCAATTAATGTAAAAATATTCATTTTATAAGGCTCAAATTCTATATTATTAATTTGAATAGTTTTAATATTTTTTATTTCTTTTTGTATATAATTTTCTATTTGTAATTTATGGAAAATATTCATAAAACTTGTACAATACATTTTTTCATTTGATAATTTGATTGAATAAGCATCAATTATACTATTGAGGAAAATATGAAAATTCTCATAAATTTTTTTATTAATCGAAATTAAATTATTGATGATATTATTTCCATCTTTTAAAAAAATCTCTCTTTTATTTTTTACAATATTCACTATATCTAAATATGCCTTATGACAATTTTTTCCTTTCGTTATTTCTTTTTCATTTATATTTTTATTTTTTTGTTTTAAAGCAATATCAATCAAATTGTTTTCAATTATTTTTAATTGATTTATATATTCAAAATGTTTTTTATTTAAAATTTCTAGATCATTATCAAAAATTAAATTTTGTAATTTATTAATTTCATTTAAAATTTTAGAATTTTCTTCTTCAAGTGCAACTTTATTTTTAAAAATCTTATTTAATATTATTAAATGTTCAATTAATCCATTCTTTTGTATTTCAAGTAATTGTCTTAAAAAAGAAAAAAATTGGCCAAAAAAATCAAATTTATTTTCTAATTGAACAAGTATTTCATTTTCAATTTTATTTTTATAATCATTTGTTAATGAAATATATGTTTCTATTAATTTATAGTAAAATTGTTTATCTTTAATTTTTTGTTCAAATTCTTTTTTTATTTTGTTTATTATATCATTAATATTCAATTGATATTGTATATTTTCAATTTTTGAACCTTTATTCTCAAATTTATTCATATATATTTATAATAAAATAAAAAAAATTAATTAAAAAATATTTATTTTTTTAAATTAAATAAATTATTGATCGTGGAAAATGAATAAGAAAATAAATTAAAAAGTTAATTTATTTTTTAAATACAATAATCTTATTTCTATTTAATAGTTTATTTAAAAAAAATTAGAGTATTTTTGGATAATTGTATATTATGATAATA
>JAJMZS010002999.1:0-74937 GCA_023807205.1 Isotricha prostoma | reverse complement strand
TGGAATAATTGGTGGTTGGATTGATTTAATTGGATTAATTTTTAGTTATATTTCTTATTTTTTTTCTAAAAAATCTTTTATTATTGAAATGTGTAATTCTTTAATGTCACATAATTTTCATAAAATGATAAGAACTAAAGTGCAACCTAATTTATCAAATAGATCTTCTACAACTATTCTTTTTTTTAAAATTAAATCTCTTACTCAAATGAAAAATAATTATGTGTTAAAAAATACTGATCATATGGTTACTAATAATTTAGTAAAAAATGCTACTTCTAGAAGTTCAAGTACTTTATCAAAAAATGATAAAATATTTGATTTTGGGAATTTTAGAAAAAGTAAAAAAGGTTTTTGTTTCTATTTTACTTATTTTATATTTCCTTTTAGAATAATTGAAAAATATCAATCATATTATGTTTATAGTCTTTATATGCAAGTATATCATAAATTTATGAGTATTGATATAATTATTCCATTTGTATTAAATAGTTATATATCAAAAGATAAAATTGTTGCTGAAAATAAACAAGTAACAGCTGAGCAACAAAAAAAGTAATTTATTTTGAATAAATGATTTAAATTATTATTATGTTTATAATTTATTGTTAAAAATTATTTTGAATTTTGTAAATGATTATTGTATTAAATATTTCAATTGAGTAAGAAGACAAATAATTTTTTATTATTTTATAAAATATATAAATTCAAAATATTAATTTATTTATATAAAAATAAAAATAATTAATATTATTTTATCAAAAAAAGATTAAAAAATAATAATTTGTTAAAGAAAACTAAATACCCATATTTAAATATTAAAAATTAAAAAATTCAATGAAATTTATGCTAATTCAACCATTGAATTATTTTATAATACATAAAATATTTTTTTAATGTATCTGATAAATTACTTAAAAATAATAATTATTTATATGATACTGGGATTCTATTTTTGATTTACGTTTTATAATATATTTTAATAAAAGAAATAACAGTAAAATTTAAAAAAATAATATTAAAATCTTTTTTACATAAAAACCAAAAAATAATTTATTATACACTTTTCTTCATAAATAAAGATCATTTTTTTATAATATTACGAAACTTAATGAAATTTTATTTTTTGATTAAAATTTATTAACAAAATGAAATTATGTAAATGACAGTTGTTTTAATACGATATTAACGTACAATAAAGAAATCAAATCACAAAACTAAGTTCATAAAAATATATTATTAAATTAAATCAAATAAGAAACTTTTGGTACATTATCTATTTAAAATTTATTCCAATTATATGTAAATTTTCTAGTAATGATATATAATTAATTAAAGATATTTTAAAGTTTATAGATTATTGTTGATTTATTAACAAATATTAAAGGAAAATAAGATGAAGAAATAAATATTATTATATTTTATCCAAATATTAATGTTAATTATTTAAATAAACTTTATATACTTTGTACCAAAAAAGATGAAATCCAAAAATTATTTCATTTTTTCGAGATTGTGATTATATTTAAAAATATAATTTAAAATTATTTTTATAATATATTAAATAACGCAAAATATACTTATTTAAAAAGTAAAAATGAATAAAAGGCTATACAAAAGAATTTTGAAATCATAATTTATTGTTTAATATTTACCCTCTTTTAATATTATATTCTTCCTATTATTTAATCCCATCAAATAATATTTAATTTAAAAAGTTATATTTATTTCACAATTTAATTGAAGAAATTTGTAAAAAAATAATGAATAAAAATTTTAAATATTTAGATAAATATATATTATATAGAGTTTTTAATCCATATTATAGGGATCCATACATTTCTTTAGATTCTTCAATTAAAATATCAACATTTAATCAAAAATGTTTAACTTAATTAAACTTCATTTCTAGTAATTAAAAACAATTTATCCATAATTTTGACAAATTTTTATAATCAGATAATTTTTATTTAATTTTTAAAATTAACAATGAATAATAAAAATTAAATTCTTTTATTCAGACGATAGTTAAATATTACATTTTTTTAAATTCAACTTTAAAATAAACAATTGATAATTTTATTCAAAGTTTTAATATTTAAAGTCTCATAATGAAATAACAATAACAAATAATTTGACAATAATTATTGATTCAAGAGATAATTGTAAAAATACTTATTCAAAAATAATAAATTATAATCATAATAAATATGATAATATATTTGAAGTTAATAATATCAATTATAAAGAAAAAAAGAAATTTTGTTTCAATTTTATATATATTATTTTTCCTAATTTTATTATTATTAAAAATAAATCTTATGAAAATTTTAATAAATATGTGGATGTTTATTATAAATTTATGAGTATTGATATAATAATTCCTTATTTTGTTAATTTCCTTACTATAAATGAAAAAGAGAATAAAGAAAGAAAAATAATTACTTAAAAAATATTTTATATTAATTTTTATATATAATATTTCTTTTATAAAAAGATAATTATTTTTCTTTAGATATTTTTGTTAAAAGTTTATTTTTTATTTTTTTCCAATTTTAAAAATCATTTAATATTTTTTTTAAATTATAGTTAAAATTTGTAAAGGAATGTGGAATAGAATTTTTAATTCCAACATTTTTTCTTAAATTTTTTAAAGTAAAATAGGTTTTAATAATATTTTCCTCACTTATGATTTTTTCTCTTTCTTTTGTTAAAAAATTAACATATTTATTTTGTTTTAAATGAAAAAATCCTAAATAATATCTACATCTATTTAACTGTTTAAATTCCAAAGACATTTTTTGTGTAAATTGTGACTCATATAAATTAATATAAAAATTAGAACTATCTATTAAATAATTATTATTCCCAATTAAATTTGAAATTTTACTAAATTTTTTAGTATTTTTTATATTATTAATAAAGCTATTTTTACTATTACAATCCTTATTATTTTTATTTGAATTTGAAATTACATTTTTATTAAAAGACTTTATTGTTTTTATTGATTTTATTGATTTTATTGTTTTTAAATTTAAATTTTTTTCCAATTCAATATTAAAATCTTTCAAAGTTCTAAATTCATGGAATAAAAAAGAATTTACAAATTTAGTAATTAATAAAATTAATTCAATAATACCATTTATATTTCCTGAAATATCAGGAATTTTTTTATATGTTCTATCATATATATCTTTTTTATTTTGTATCCAAAAATAAAATATTCCATAAATATTATCTATTTTGGAACTGGTTAATTTTTCATCCAAATCAAAAATAAAAGAATTTATAGTTGTTTCTGTATCAAAAATATTTCCTTCATGAGTTTTAATTTGTAATAAATGAAAATTTAAATGATTATAAGTTAAATCATTTTTACTAAAAGCATTTGAAATTTCATGCATAAAAGATAAAAAAGGTTTTTTATAATCAGTAATTTTAACTAAATTATCTTTAAAAATAATTTTATAAGAGGCTAAATCATTAAATTGTTGATTTATTTCTTCATCACTATAACAACTATTATTATTATAAGAATAATTTTGACATTTCATAATATAAATTCCATATTTATTATTATCCTTTTTTGAAGTACCATTTGATAAATAAGGATATATAAAGCCTATTTCATTTTTTTTAAACACTTTTTTTAAATTATAGTCATACATTTCATTTATACATAATGCATAATTTAAATAATCATCAATATCATCTTCACTATTTAATTCATTTTTTTCATTCTCATCACAATCACTATAAATCCAATGTTCAAATTCAATTAATGAATAATTTTTTTTTTCAAATTCTATATCATTTACTTGAATTCCAATTATTTGAAAAGCCTTTTTGTCTAATTTTTTAAAATATAAATCTAAATTATAAATATATAAATAATGAAATATTCCAGAAGAATTAAAAGAAATAATTCCAATATTATCATCATATGTATTATAAGTAAATGATGTTGGATTTCTTCTTAAAATAAAATCTAATGATAAATAAATTATTAAATATATGATTAATAATAAAATCAATAATGATAGAATTTTAGAAAAAAATGAAGAATGTGTATCTTTTCCATTATAAAACAAAGTTATATCTGGAGAAATAAAATCAAAGAAAAGAGAATTCATTTATTAATAAAAATATTTTACCAATTTTTTTTATTAAAATTTATAATTAAATTCCATAAAAATATAAAAAAACTATTCAAATTAATAAAATAATTTATAAATCATTTAATATAATACTTTTATATGAAAATATGTTAAAATAGCTATGTAAAATATAATAATTATTTTTATTTTACTCAGAATTATTTTAAATGGAAGAAACGAACTATGAAAAAATAAAAGACACAAAAAAGAAAAAAACAGATGAAAGAAATATCACATATTACATATTAATTGGTATTCCATTTACAATAAGTTTCTTGATAGCATTTATTTTATTACTGAAAATTAAACCAATAGATTTAACAAAAAAAAAAGAAGATGGAGGTTTTATAGAAAAATGGTATGATTATTATGGAATAAAATTGTCAAATTTATCATATTCTATAGATAAAAAAATTAAAAATTCTTTTTCAAAAGGACAAAAGAATTATGATTTTAATTTTGAAAATATAAATAATAATCAAGATTATGATGAAATATCAAATAATATTTATGATATGTATATTCCATATTCTGCAATAGAAAAGAAAAAACAAACAAATGGAGTAATTTTTTGGATTCATGGAGGATTTTTTTTCTCAGGAAAAAAAAGTGATATTGAATCATTTTGTATAAGATATGCAAAATTAGGATACATAACAGTTAATATTGAATTATCATTATTAAAAGGAAAAAATCAACATAGTATTTTTAAATTAATGGATGAAATTAATTCTGCAATTTATCATTCAAATAAAAAATTAAAGGAATTAGGTTTTACATATTTAAAAGGTGCAATTGGTGGTTATTCTTCAGGTGCTTATTTATCTTTATTATATTATAGTTTATGTGGGTCGCAAAGTGAAATTCAAATATTTTTTATTATTAATTTAGCTGGTTTTTTATCTATTAATCCAAACAATATTTATTTAAGTAATAATATTTTAAATGAAAATTTAAATAAAGGAGATATTGATAATTTAATTAAGAATAAAACTTTAATTTCTTTTAATTATCATATAGAATGGTTAAAATATATGAATGGTTTTATTGGCAGTAAATATAAAGAAACAAATTTAAATGATATGTTAATAAAAAATAAAATTAACGAAAATAATAATGAATATAAGGAATTATCGAAAATTATTAAAAAAACTGATATTCTTTCTTTAATGAGTGATTATACTATTCCAATATTGAGTTTATATGGTGGAATGGATAAAGATATTGGAATTTTACCTTATTTTTATTTGAAACATAAATTAAGAGGAATTTACAATGAATTTGTTTTTTTAAAAAATTCAACTCATAATCTTTATCCTGAAAATGAAGAAGATTTAAATAAAACTCGTTCTTTTCATACTAAAATTTTAGCTTATGCTAAAAATTTTTTAAGTTAAAATTCTTATATTAATAGCTTTAATATTTTACAATTCTTTCATTTAAAAAAATATTTATTTATAAATTAGAAATTAATAAATTTTAAATTTAATTTTTTAATGATTTTGAAATGTGAATTATGTAATTTTGATTTTAATTCAACAGTTCATACTCCAATAGCATTATCATGTGGTCATACATTTTGTATAGTTTGTATAGAACAAATATATAAAAAAAATTGGTTATTTAAATGTATTAAATGTAATCAAAGATATTATAATATTAATTTTCCTCCAAATGAATATGTTAAAATAATGAGAAGAAGAAAATTAACTATAGAAAAAATATTTGATATATCTATTGATTATAAAAAAGAATTATCAATAATAAATGAAATAAATATTACTTTTTCAAATGGAATTTATATTGAAAAATATAAAAATGAAAATAATAAAAATAAAATTAATAAAAAAACAAATAATGATAAAAAGAAAAATGTTTTATATGAAATTAATCCAGTAAAAGGAATAAAATCAATTAAAATTGAAAAAAAATTATCAAAAAGAGAAGAATCAACAAGAACAAAAACTTTATCTTCTAATAATTCAATACATAGTACTTTAAGTAATTATTTTCCTTCAAAAAATAAAGAATATTCTTCTTTATTTAATTATTTTGAATTATTGAAGAAAATTAGTATTTATAATCATAGAGTTAAAATTGGTGGAAAAATATTTAATTATATTTACAAAATTTTCTGTTTTTTTCTTCTTATTTTTTTAAATTGTTATATTTTTAATAATTTTGAATTTGGAATTTTTTTTTTATTTATTAGCATTCTTTATGAGAATGAAAATAATCTTTATAATATTGTTTTAAAGTTAAAATTTTACACTGCATTAACTTTTTATTTGTTATTTGAAGATATGATTTATAAATTTCATTATATTATTAATAATATTTTTTGGTTGAATGATGTTTTTATTGGAATAAGAACTTTGTATGCTATTCTAGTTTTAGGTAATCAAATAACTTTAGATTTAATCAATTTAAAAATTATTAAATTTTTAAGTCATTGTAATCTTTTAATTAAATAATAAACAAATATTTTATTTGTTATCAAAATAAATTAAAATTTTATTCTCTAATATAAATATAACCATTTTAAATTTTTTTATTTTCTATAATAAAACTAAACATTTTTTAAAAAATAATGAAATCCCAATCATATCAAAAAAACAAATTTTAATTATATAAAATTAATAAATTAACAAGATTCATAACTTCCTAAAGGCATATTACACTTAAGACAATAATGTTTAGTATCATAACAATTCATCTCCTTATTTCTAAGAATTTGATGTATTCCCCAAAAATAAGGAGAAAATAAACAAAAAAATACATTTTTAGTATTTAATTTTTTTTCAACTCTTGATGGACATATATTATGACAAAATGGACAAACTACAAATTCTGGATTTGATTTTAAAATTGTTGATAATACTAAAATTTCATAATTTGAATTTTGATTATTCATTAATTCTAATTGAAGATTTGGATTATTTTTTATATCATTTTCTTCATGAATTTTATCATATATATTTGATTTGGACATTTTAAGATTAAAAACAATATTATACTTTATTATTATTTTATTGTATATAAGAAAATTATATATAAAATATATTTAAATATAATTTTATTATTTTTTTTAATAAATAATTAAAATTTAAAAAAATGGACTCAAAAAATTCTGAAATATATGAAGATGCTGCTAGTAAAGTAGAATCAAACATAGATGATTCAAAAAATAATAA
Source organism: Isotricha prostoma (assembly GCA_023807205.1). Lineage (NCBI taxonomy): Eukaryota > Ciliophora > Litostomatea > Vestibuliferida > Isotrichidae > Isotricha > Isotricha prostoma. The sequence goes on along the minus strand of JAJMZS010002999.1, from coordinate 67,586 downwards.
TATGGATATAAAAAATCAAAATAATAATTATAAAAATGAAAATAAAAATAATGATAATATTTATTTTAAAAGTGGTGAATATTATGATAAAAAATTAAATCATAATAATTCTGAAATTAATCCAACAAAATTTGATAATAATGAAATTCAAAAAAGTTGTTGCCAAGGAAATAAATGTAATATATATTAAAATATTAAAAAAAATTAAATTTAATATAAATAAAAAAAAAATCAAAAATAAAAATTTAAACATATTTTTTATTTTTTATATCATAATAAAATTAAAAGTAACTATCATTAATTAAAAATACACAAATTTACAAAAAAGTAAATCAAAAAACCCAAAAAAAAAAGCATAAAATAACTAGATTAAATACAATATATCAAAATTAAAAATAAAAATAAAATAAAAAATAAAATATAATTTTTATATAATTGAATTATCATAATTTAAACATTGCCAAGCAGTTAATCCTTCTCCATTTTTTAAATTTTCATCAGCTCCATGTTTAATTAAAATATCAGCTAATTCAAAATTTTTATGAGTTAAAGCATAATGAAGAGGAGAATTTAATTTATAATTTTGAGTATTAGTATAAGCCCCTTGATTTAATAAATATTTTACTATTTTCATTAAATCACATTGTACAGCAATATTAAGTAAAGAATTACCTTCATTATCAGTTATTTCGGTATTTGGTTTAAATTTTTCAAATGTTTCTTTAAAATTATAATAATCATCATGTTTTATATATAAAAATAAGGCTTCTTGGTAATTTTCACATTTTTTTAATAAATCGTTTTTTATTTTCATTGTTCTATATATTGTTATGTCTTTATCATAATTTCTTAGTTGAAAATTACTTATTGTTCTTTGATTTTTATTATATATACTTATAGGTGATATATATAATATTTTTTCTTTTTTATGAATTGTTGAATTTTTTATTTTGTTTTCTTTATTTTTTCTTCTTAGAGTTATTATTTTATTTTCAAAAGAATCTCTTTTTCTATCAAAAAAATCATTTTTTAATATAGTAAATTTTTTTTTTAAATCTTTTTTAAAACTTTGATGTGAAAAAGTTGAATTGGTTCTTATTAAATTGGGTTTTGTTACTAATCTTGTTCTTAAAAATCTTACACTATTTCTTTGTTTATTATAATAGTTAAAATTATTATTATCATTAATTTCATTACTTATATTATTAAAATTATTATATCTTACTAATTTTAAATGTTTTGTAGTTCTTTTAAAAATATTTGATAAACCATTTTTATAAAAATCAATGTCTTGAAATATTTTTGTATCTATTATTAAAAATCTATTATAAAATTCTAATGCTTCTTTTGATAAAATTATTGGAAGAACTGAAATTAAATGTTTATGAAATTTTCTAGTATTTTTAAATGTTTTTCTTCTAAATTTTTCAAAGTGATTCAATAAGTTTTCATTTTTATTATTTTCATAATTTAAAAATAATTCTTTTCCACCTAAATTAGTTTCTAAATATTTTCCTTTTATTATATGCTCATATAAATTGATTTTTAAATAATTTTTAAATAATATTCTATTAAAATAACTTGGAATAATATTATTTAAAATTTTAAATTTGTTTCTTAAATTTTTAAGAATATCAAATTCGAATTTTATAACATTTTTTCCATCAATAATATCATTAAAATATTTTTTATCTCTTTTTTTATTTTTATCATTATCAAAGTTTTTACTTTTGTTAAATGGTAATTTATATTTTGAAATATTATAAATACTATTATGAATTAATTCATTTTTGGCAGTTATTTTTAAAACTTGAATATGTTCATCATACTCTTTAAATTCATTAGTAAAATAATTAATTAATTTTTGTTTTTTCATATCATTTAAATTTTTATCTATTTTAAAATGTAAATCTTTAAAGGAAAGAATAACAGAAGAATTTCTTAATTTTCTAAAATTAATTGAATTAGATTTTAAAATTTTATTTGTTTTTCTATATGAACTCAATTCAGAATCAAAACTAAAAGAATCAGAAGCATCAATATCAATAAAATTATTATTAATAATACGTTCAAATAACCTTTTAAAAAAAATATTTCCCTTTTTTTCATTTTGAGAAAAACATTTTTTTATAGGCCCAGATTTATTTTTCCCTTCCAATATTAATTTTATTTGTTTTAAACTATCTAATTTTTTATCTAATTTATTATAATGAACAGTTGTTTTTTTTCTTTTATCATATGTATTTGAAATTTCTGATATTTTTGATAATTTTTTTTTTAAGTTTTTATTCATTTTTTTTTTTTTCGCTTTTTCTGGGCTTTTTGTTGAACTACTGTTATCACTTTCTTGTTCTTTTAATGATTGTTTCAAGAATATAACTTTTTCTGAGTATTCTACTTTTTTCCTTTTTTTCTTTGGAATTCTTCCTAAAGATGATTTATTTTTCTCAATTTGTTCCCTTAATTTTTTTAAAAAACCACTTTCTCTTCTTCTAAAATTATTATTTTTTTCTTTTTCCAAATTATTATTTTCGAATTTATTATTTTCATTATCAAGAAGCAATGAATTATTAAGTTCTTCATTATTTTGTTGATTATACACAAATTCTATTTTTTTTTTTTTAAGATTTCCCAAACCAAAAATATTATTGTTATTATTTGAATTATTATTATTATCTGAATTATTATTTGAATTATTATTTGAATTATTATTTGAAATATTATTTGAATTATTATTTGAATTATTATTATTATCTGAATTATTATTTGAATTATTATTATCTGAATTATTATTTGAATTATTATTTGAAATTTTATTTGATTTATTATTATTTGAATTATTATTATTATCAGAATTATAATTTGAAATTTTATTATTATTATTTGAATTAATAATATTATTATTATCTTCTATTTTAATTTCACTTTTGTAATTATTATTTAATGTTTTTAATCTTAATAATGAATAATTTTTTTTATCATAATCCATTTTTTTTTCAAAATTATCGATATTTTCTTTAACACTTTGATGAAATAATCCATGAAAATTCTTTTTATTTTTATTATTTGGTGAATATATTTTATTAATAATTTCATTATTAATATTATTATTATTATAATTATTCATAATAGTATAATTCTTATTATTTACAAAATTAGTATCAGTACTAATTTGATCATTAGAAGAAGAAATAAAATTAGGATTTTTTTTATTAGAAAAATAATTAATCGTTTTTAAAGTAGAAGAATGCTCCATTAAAGTATTATTTCTTTTATTGTTAATTAAAAAACTATTCATTTTCAAATTATATTTTGGTGAAAAAAAATTTATATTATCTTCATTATTAAAAGTATTATTTCTATCTCCTTCATAAAGATTTTTTTCTGAAACATTCATAAAATATTTATTATTATTACTATTATTAATTAATGTTTCAACTTCATGATTATTTTGATTAGAAAAATCATTTTTTAATTTCCTATCATTAGTACTTTTTATTATTTTAACTAAATTAATATTTTTTATTTTTTTATTTAAATTATTTTTTACATCATCAGAAAGTAAATTACCATTTGATAATGATAATGATTTACTTTCTCTTTTATTTCCACTTTTTAAAAAATAATTACTTTTGTTTTTAGTTGAATTACTAGATAAAGATAAATGATTATTTTGAACAGGTGACTTATTTATATTTTTTCTTTCTCTTTTACTATGTTCACTTAATGTTTTTCCAAAGAAACTTATTTTTTTTTCTTGATTATTTGATAGTGAAATTGAATTTTTTGTCTTTCCACTTTTTTTAATTAATTTAATATTAGTATTTTTAAATTTTAAAATTTCAGATGCATTTTTACGAATATGATTTAATATATAACTATTCTTTTTTTGTCCTTTAAATGATGTCATTGAATTATTAATTATTGGACTATAATAGTTTAAAATTTTATTTACAGATTTGAAAATTTCAAAAAATTCTTTGTCTTCATTTAATTTATTTATATTATTATTTAAAAATATTCTTCCTATTATTTAAATTAGGTTTAATAATTTAAAAAAAAATCTATTTTTATTGAAAATATATTAATTAATTTATATTATTTGAAAAAAATGTTATAATCAAATATGTCAAAATTTGTTTTTCTATTTGTCTTTATTTTAAAAATAAAAAATATATTTACCCAATATATTATTTCATTATCACCATATCAATATAAATCAAAAAAAATATTTAATGAATATTTAGAAAGTTTGAATTATAATGGAAACGATGAGACATTGGATTTAAAAATTATAATTACTGAAATGAATATTAGTATTGGGTTCAAATCAATATCAACAAAAAAAAATATTAAGCCTTATATAGATTATGGTAAAAAAAATTGTTTAATATTTGCCCCATTTGCAATTACTTTTAATTTTAAAATTGTAGTAAATTCTGACACTGATTTAGGACATATGTATTATAATCTTTATTATGTTTATTTAAATCAAAGTGTTGAAAATTTTAATCCTAAGTTTAACATAATTTTAAAAGAAAAGGAAAAAAAAAGAGAATTAAATTATCAATTAGTTTTATACTATGGTGATTCAAAATATGAAAGTTCCTTAAAATATATCATTAATAAACATTTCTTTTCAAAAAATAAGGAATCAATTAAATCAAAAATAATAAAAAAATTTGAAGATAAAATTAATAAAGAATATAATAATTCACTTAAGATAAAATTATCAGAATTTTTCTTTCCTAATATAAGTCATAATATTCAATTAAAATTTATAAAATTTCCAGAAATGTACAATAAAGAATCAATAATGACTTTTTTTTCAGGAAATTTAAATAATGATGAGAAAGAAAATGTTGTTAATAATATTAATGAAGAATTTAAAAAATTTAATGAATTTCAACAAACAAAAAAAAAGTTTTTCATCAATTATTCATTATTACAAAATATAATCAATAAATCAAATTGTTCAAATTATGAATTTGAAATTGTAAAGAATAAAATATCTTTTTCTTTTCCAAATAATTTTTTTGATGAGGAAAATTGGAAAGATTTAATTAATAATAAAAGTAGTGTAAATAAAATATTATTATTTTTAAAAATTAAAAATGTAACTTTGGATAATGAAAGCAATTTAAAAACAAATTTTGAAATGATTATTAAAAATGAAAGCAAAACAGTATTAAAGAATTTTGATATTGAAGTTGTTTTCAAAATGGAAGTTGATTTGAAAAATACTTGTTCAATTAACATTTGTGCATCTGAATATAATATAGTTAATATAAATGAAGATGAAAAATTAGTAAAAGAAAAAATGGAAACCATTCTTAAAGATAATTTAAAAAAAATTTGTTTATTTGAAGAAGGAATTAATTTAGAAAATGAATTTTTCTATATTGATGAGTATTATCTTAATAAAACTGGAATATATCTAATTGGTGAAGATAAAAGAAACTAAATAAAAAAAATTAGATTATAATTTAATAAATTAATAAAAAGAAAATATTTTTTATTTTAAAAAAAATGCATAATAATTCATCTGAAGAAGAGGATAAAAATTTAATAGTTTTTTTATATATTATAAATGTAATTAGTATAATTACATGTATAATATTAATGGTAACATACATTCCAAATAAAACAAAACATTCTTTTCCATTAGATATTGTAATGTTTTTATTAACTTCTTGTGTAATATTAAGTTTAGTTTCTTTTTATATTCCAAATAATGGTGATGAATCAAATCTTTGTATTATTCAAGCTTATATTGTTTCATTTACTTCAATGATTAATCCAATGTTTTGTAGTTTAATATCTTCAGTTACTTATTTTAATATTATTTTTGGTGAATTAATAAAGAAAATTAAATTTTACTTTAAAGTAATTTTTATCTTAATTGTCATTTTTGTTAACGGAACATTTTTTATTTTGGCTTCATTTAAACAAAGAGAAATTTTTGGAAAAGTTGGTTTAGTTTGTGAAATTAAAAATGATAAATTAAATATTTATTTTTGGATTTATTTTATAATTATTTTTATATTTTTAGTCTTAAATATTATTTTTGTAGTATTAACATTAATATCAATTTTACTTCATTTTGGTAAAAATGGATTGAATAAATATAAACAATTATTTTTATATGCGTTATTTCCCTTAATAATATATATTTTTAATTGTTTAAGTAGAACAATTTGGAAAGGTCAAAAATTTGAAAAATATTACATTTTATTTAATGATGCTATGGGATTTTTTTTTTCTTTAGTATATGGAGTAAAAGATGTAATTCAAAATCAATTTTCCGATAATAAAAAACAAAAAGAACCTTTAATTGATGAAATTGATTCTGATATAGACTCTAATAACTAATTTAGTAATGATAATTAAAATAATTAATCCTAAAAAACAATTTTAACTTACTTTAAACTTTAATAAAAGTGTTTTCTAAAGTAATAAAATAAAAAAATATCCAAATTTAAAAATAAAATAGGTAATAATATTTAAGATATAAAAAAAAAAATAAAATATAAATAAAAAAAATGGAAATACCTACTTCAAATAATAACTTAGAAATTGAAACAAATACTCTACTTAAAAAAAAAAAAAAGCCATTATGGACTAAAGAAGAAGATGAACTCTTATTAAAAAAAGGAAAAGAATATCAATACAAAAATTGGAAATTAATATCATCATTTTTACCCGGTCACTCCCCAATTCAGTGTTCAGCTCGTTATAGAAGAATACAAACAGGAATAAAAAAAGGAAATTGGAAAAAAGAAGAAGATGAAAAATTATTAAAATTATATAAAAAATATGGAAAAAATTGGGCAAAAATTTCTAAAGAAATGCGTTCTAGAACAGGAAAACAAATAAGAGATAGATTTCTTAATTCTTTAGATGAAACAATTAGGAAAAGAAAATTTACTCAAAAAGAAGATAAAGAAATTATTAAGTTATATAAAATATATGGTAATAGTTGGTCAAGTATTGCAAAACATTTAAATGGAAGAACTGGAGATATGGTTAAAAATAGATTTTATTCTAGATTAAATAAAATAATTAATGAAAATGGTAATGAAAATTTTAATAATAATGAAAATGAAAATGATAATAAAAAAGAAAATGAAACAATTGAAAGTTATAACAAAATTATTAATCAAATTGATAATAATTATTTTTCTGAATTGAAATTCAAAGATTTACAAATAAATGGTATTGATAAAAAAAATAGTAAGTTTAATGAAAGATATATTATAAGTAATTTGATTATGCAAAATCAGATTTTAAATAATCAAATTAAATTGATGAATGAATTTATAAATAAATATATTGTTTTGCATAAATTTGAAAATCAAAATAAAAACATAGATTGATTTTCTTTTTAATTCTTGAGAATATGTATAATTATATTGGTATAGAATATCATTTGAAAAATAAAGTTTTATAAAAATTGATTATTTATATATATCAATTTATTATTAGATATAAATATTCAAAAGAATTTAATGAGAAATTATTTTAGGTAATAATTATAAATATTATATTATCAAAATTGTACATTTAATAATGTTAATATCATATTATCAAAATTTTAAATAGAAATTTTTAAAAACCTATTATCTTTTATTTTAAATTTTAATGAAATTGAATAGTTTTGATTTAAATTTAAAAAATATATATGTTATTTTTTTAAATATATATAAATTTTCTTCTTTTTCTTTTATTTTAAATTTTAAATTATTAATATTAGATATTTAATTAAAATAATATATAAAAATGAGAAATTATACTATTGGATTAACTTATTTTCTAAAGAAAAATGGTGTAATAGGAAGCAAATCATATTTTTTAAAAACCATAGAACAATACAAAAATATTAAACCTTTAAAAAATATTGTTATTGACTATATCAAAAAAACGAACCCAAAAAGTATATAAAATTAGAATTTTATTTTATATTTTTAGTAATATCTTTAAAATTATATGATAAATTTATTGAAAATGATAATAAAAAAGTAAATCAAATAATAAGAAAATTAATTTGTATAAATTTAAGAATTAAGAAATATAAAATGTTAAATTTTTTGCTTAAATGGAAAAGTTTAATAATCACAAAAAGAATAAAAAATAAAAAAAAAGAAAAAATTAAAATTGTAAATAATTTTGAATCAGTTTATAATAGATTGTATGAAAATTATAAATATAAAAAATCATATTTAGAAGCTTTAAAAATATGTTATATAATTAAAGAAGGAGAAGAGATTTCTTTTCAACCAAAAGTTAATAAGACTTTTCTTCCTTTTAATTATAATTCTGATTTTTTAAAAATTCAAAATTTAAAAAAATTTCAAAGAATAAAAAATAAATTATCATTAAGTGATTCTAAAAATTATGGTTTTAAAAATTATTTTAATAAAAAAAATAGTGATAATAATAGAAAAAATAGTTATACTAATGATAAAGATAATAATAATAATATAATTAGTAATTCAAATAAAAGTAGTTTTAAATTATTAAATAGTTATTCAAATTTTGATTTTGGAAATAGAAATTATTTTTCAGGATTATCTACTAATAATCAATCAATAAAAGAAAAAATATTATTTGATTATGATAATCATTTACAAATTAAAAAACCAATTGAGAAAAATAATTATATACAAAATTCATATTCAATATTAGATGATGAATTATCAATAATTAATCAAAAAAATAATTTATTTCCAAATAATACTACAAATTCAAATTCAAAAAAACCTTTTTCATTTAGAGATTTAATAAAATATAAAAAAAAAAATATATTATTTAATAATTTAAATGATTATACTTCCTTACATGATAATTATTATAATAATGATGATGATGATGATGATAAAATCTCTCAAAATCCTTTAATTGAAAATTCAAATATTAATAATAGTATAAATGATAATAAAATTAATAATATTATGAAAAAAAGTAATTCAGTTAATATGAAAAATAATATTTTAAATTCAAATAGAAATAATGATTATAGAATGACAAAAGAACAATTTTCAATAAAAGCAATTTATCCTCAATCAAGTCATGTGACATTACAATCTATGTCTGATACAATGTTAATGCAAGTTGCTTCAAATTATGTTAATTTAAATTCTGATTCTTCATTTGAATAAATTTATAATTAAAGTCATCACTTTTTATATTGCATCATTTTTTTAATATATTTTTTTTGAAAAAAATATTTATAATTATTATTAAATATATATAAATTCATTAATTATAATATAATTAACTTTGTTTTTATTTTATTAATTCCGGTGGATTTATAATTTGAATATCTTTATTAGGAATACTATCATCATTAAAATTAAAACTTTCTAAATCAGATGAAAATTTTTCATTGATATTAGAAATTGACTTTGAAATACTTAAATTATTATCATCTAATTTACTTTTATTAATTGATATATCATTTTTAGAAATAGAACCATAATTTACTATTTCACTTTTTTTATAATAGCTATTAAAAATATTATTATTATTTCCAGTATTAATAATATTAGTATTATTATTACTTAAATTATTAATTTTTTTAGAATCATTATTATTTGTATTATTACTATTTAAAGTATTAAATTTTTTATAATCATTATTTAAAAGTGAATTAAATTTTTGATTTGTATAAAGTTTTAAGTTATTAATTTTTTCTATATTTTGTTTATTTATTTTTTGACAATTTTCATTAAAATTATTTGTTAATTCTAATATATAATTAGAATAATTTATTTTATTTTTCATTTTAATAATATTAATCATTTGATTTAAATTTGATATATCAATTTTATTTTTAACATCTTCAAATAATTCATCTAAAGGAATATTTTTTTCTAATTTATTTGAAATTGACTGAAATTTATTTTCATAATCATCTTTTAATTGTTTAAATTTTTTTTCCCAATAATTTTTGATTTCATTTATTTTTTCATAATGGCTTTGTAAACTTATTGAATTTGCTCTGAGATTTCTAACTTCATTTAATAAATTTAAATATTGTTGATTTATTTTTTCAATATTTGAATTATATTGTGATTTGATTTCTAAAGTTTTTGTTTCAAAAGTATTATTTAATGTTCTAATTAAATCTTTATATTTTTCTTCAATTTGAAAAATATTTTTTTGATTATCAGATTCAATTAATGATACTTTTGCTTTATAATTTTTTTTTAAACTTTGTATTTCTTCTTTTTTATTTATTAATTCTTGTTCTAATTGTTTATTAATTTCTATTAAATTATTATTATGAATTCCTGACAATTTAATTTGACTTGGAATATTTTCTATTTTTTTTTTATTTGTATTTATTTGTTCATTTGAATCTATTATTTGATTTGTTATATGAGGAATTGAATCATTTTTTTCTTTTGAATTCTTTTTTATTTTCATTGGGTTAAAATTCAATTTTGATATATCAAATTGTAAATTTGATTCTGACATTATGTAAAATATTAAATTTTTATTTGTAAAGAATTTATTTTTTAATTTAAGAAAAATATTAAATGTTAATAAATTAATATATTTATATATATTTATAAATCGAAAAATTTAAGTAACAAATTTTCACTTACTGGAATTCCTAAATCTTTAGTTTCTTTACAAAATTTAATTAAGGTAAAAAGAAATTTTTCAGAAGTTAATAAAATTGAATTATTATTAATCCATAATAAAATAGGTTTATATTCTTCATTTTCTTGTTCTAAAAAAATTGGAGAGATTTTTTCTTTAATTTCATTAATATCAGATAAAACAGGAATTTTAATAAAAAAATTCTTATTATCAGTTTGAATATTAATAACTTGATTTAAATTATCAATTAAATTATTTTTTTTAATATTTTTCTTTTTTAAAAAATTATTTCCATCACAATTATCAATATTATAATATAAAGAAGGTGAAACACAAAAACTAAAATTTATTTTAGATTTATATATTTTCTTTAATAAAGTTTTATCATTTCCAAGCGCACATGATTTAAAAAAAGTTAAATCATTAAAAACTTTATATAAACCTTCTAAATTAAAATATAATAAATCATAAGAACAATCAATTGCATTATAAACTTGAAACAAAATTTTTTTTTCTAAACAAATAAATTTAGGTTTTTTTAAATCTTGAAAATCTTTAATATCATCAACAAATATTTTTCCATCAATATTAATAATATCACAATCTATTTCACTATCAAATTCAATAGAAGAAAATTTTTCTATTTTAGAATCTTCATAAAAAAACTTATATAAAATATTAAAAGGAGGAAATTTTGCCATTTGAAAAATTTGAATTCCATTTTTATTAAAACAAATTAAATATAATTCTTTTTTATCAATTAAAATATGTTCAATTTTAAAACTTTCTTCCAATATTAATGAAAAAGAAGGAATAATACTTATTTTATTATTTTCTAAAATAATTCCCCAGAAATAAATTCCATTATTAATATGTAAAGTATATAATTTAATAAATTCTCTTTTTCCTTCTATATATGATGTTGTTAATAAATAAAAGTCTTTTATTGGTAAAGTTAATGAATTATTTGCAATTAAATTCCAACTTTCTAAAAAATTATTAAATGGTTGTCTTTGAAAACATGTTATATCTAAAGTATTTATTGATATATTATTTTGATAATTTATATTAGATAATTTATATATTACTATTCTTCCTTCATCTGTTATTACTAAAAGTAATTTTGAATTTTCAATCTCATTTTTATTTTTTTCTTTTTTATTAAAAAAATTAAACCATTTTATACCTAAAATTGAATTATTGTTAAGAGTTAATACTGATAAAAGTTTATTTTTTATTTTTGGTTTTAAATAAGATAAAATTACTGCTTTTTTTATTTTTATTTCAGGAATATATGAAATTGTAAATCTTGTTATTTCATAAGAATTTAAAATAATTTCATTTATTTTAGATAATTGGTTTTTTCTTTGATTTTTAGTTTTATTATTAAATTCATTATTAAAAAAAATACATTGTTGTCCTTGTTCTTCAATTATTTTTGGTATTGTTTTATTTAAAGTATAATCATTAAAATTTAATTGTACTTTTAAAAACATTTTATTAAGGTCTGTATCAATGTTTGATATTTCTGAAACATTTAATTTATTTTTTTTTATATTTTCTTTTTCTAAGTTTGAATTTTTGAAATTTTTATTTGAAGTATTTTCTATAATTGGAAAGTAATTTATATATGGTTTTGAATCAAAAATATAAATATCGTTTTCCTTTCCATAAAATACTATTCCTAATCTATAATTATCTGAATCATGTTCTATTATTTTAATATCTTCAAAGAATTTAAAATATTTGACATTTTTTTTAAAAATTTTCATTAATTTAATTATTAAAAAATTATTTTATATAGAATAATAAACATAAATTTTCTAACAAAATAAAAATTAATTTTTATTTATTTTTTATTTTAGAATTTCAATTTTTACAATAATATATCTTAAAGTTATATAAATAAATATATATCAAAATTTTCAATATTTATCAATTTTTATTAACTATAAAATTAATCCACAATAATAAAACATTTATTACTAAATTTGACACAAAAATAAAAAAAAAAAAAATATTTTCTTTAAAAAAATAACTATATTTATCATAAAATTTATTAATAATAAAAACAAACAATGACAAACCAAAATCAAGATGAATTATATACAGGTTTATCTGATTTTTCAGACTTAGATATTATAAAAATTCCAGGAATGGATGAAAGAAGAGATAAACTTCAATCAAAATATCATAGAGTAAAAAATAATTTCCTCTCAAAAATGTAAAAAATAAAAAAAAATAACTTTTAGGGAAACAATACAAGCATTATCAGAACAAGCAAAATTAGCAAAACAATTTGAATTACTAAAAGAATGTAAGAATAAAATTAAATTATAAAATTACAATTTAAAAAAAATAGCAAAAGGACTTCTTCCAAAATATAGACCTCGAAAAGATGCTTTAACAAAAGAAGACCTTGAAAAATTTGAAGATTTCGATAAAAATTATTCTGAAAAAGATTCAGAATATAAAATAAAAAAGAAAAAGAAAAATAAAAAAGAAAACAATGAAGAAGAATCACAAAAATTTATATCATTATATGATGATGAAGATGAAGATGTTGATAATATTTTTCATAATAATGTTGAAATGAAAGCAAGTACAACAAGTAAAATAAAAACATGTTATAAAAGAATGATTAATATTTTATTTGGTTTATTACCTTTTAAAAACAAAATGGCTTATATTAGGTCAAATTATAATGGTACTATTATGATACTTTTTGAAGTAATTAGATTTTTATTTTTAATGTCTTTATTTTCTTTAATTATTTTCCTTTATTTAATTATTTATCATTTTGTTAAAGGAGATAAAAAAGGAAAATGTAAATATGGTTTTTCTTGTTTATTTTTTTATTCTTCTTTTAATGAAAAGGAATTTCATACTTATTCAATTACTCTTGGAATTTGGGTATTTTTTTTCTTTACTTTTTCATTAATGTTTTATTTTATATTAAAATCTGGATTTTATCAAATTAATATTTATAATAAAACAAATAAAAATGCACTTTTAACTTCTTATATTTTTAATTCTTGGGATTTTAATATTAGTAAAGAAGATGATGCTGAAATGTTAAAAAATAGAATTCAAGAAGAATCACTTGATTATACACATGTTGCAATTAATTACGTTGAACCAATTGATCCTGATGAATGTTGTCACTGGGATTGTAAATGTAATAAATATGTTGCTTTAGTTATTTCAATTATTATTTCGTTTTTTTTGATTATTTTCTATTTTGTCTATTTAACTTTTTGTTTTAAACTCAAAAAAAATTTAAGTAATGGAAATAAAGTAAAAAACAAAAGAGATTCAAAAGATGGTTCAGGTGAATTTGTTTGTTATTTACTTATTGCAATTGGAATGAAATTTTTCCCTTTTTTAGTTAGTTTAACAACAAAAATTGAAACATGGACAAAATTATCAAAAATATTATTTAGTCAAACTATAAAAAGAACAGTAACAACAATAATGGGATTTATATATTTAATTTTTATATTTTTATATTTTACTCTTCAAAATCATTCTAAAGATGATTTCTCATTTAAATTTTTAGTAATGGAAGAACCAACATTTTTTGGTTGTCCAGGAAAATATGAAATACCAACATCAACATTATCAAATTCAATTAAATTTAAAGAAAAAGATTATTCAAAATGTAGAGAAGATGAAATAGGATTAAATTTTTTCATATTAACTTTAGTTTATTTACTTGTAGGTTTAATACAATCATTTTTATCTTGTCTTAAAAATTGTTGTTGTTCATGTAGATGTTGCAAAAAAAAAAAAGGTTTAACATATCAACCATTTTTAGTATTATTACACGTTTATTCAATTGCAATTTTATTTGGTTTAACATTACCATTTATTCCTTTTGCAGTTATTTTTTTCCCAATTGTAATGTTTATCGAATTTCAATTTCAATATAAGAAATTAATTAAAAATGGAAGATATAATTATGATGCAACGAATGTTGGAACAATATCAAATTCTCAATTAATGTTAAGTACATTTTGTGCTTTTAATATTTTAACTTTAATTTCTTATGCTTATTATTATGTTATTCAAATTCCACATTTTAATGCTTATACTTGTGAATATTATAATGATAAAACTTATTTAGTTGAAGGGACTGATTTATGCGGACCTGTTTCTCATTTGTCTAGGATGTCTTATGGAATGAGTTATAAAATTTTAAAAAATGGATTTTTTGGATTTTTTTATTCTTTGTTAAGGGAAGGGACTATGTTTTTTGTTTTAGTTGCTATTATTCTTGTTAGTTTAATTTGTAGGAATAATGGACCTACTGAAAATTATTTTGATGATATTATTAAAAGGGAAGAACAAATTTTATCTACTTTTCAATTACTTTATGCACAAGTTGCTAAAAGGAATGTTATTAATGCACAGTTACTTAAAATTGTTAAAAAAAAAGAGAATTAATTATATTTTATTTTTGTTATTTTTATTAATTTATTTTTCTTGTTAAAAAATTTATATATTGTTATAAATTTAATTTTATTTTTTTACTTTTTTTTTATGTATAATAACTTTTTATAATTATTATCTTTATAGTTATAATAAATAAATTTAAAAGATTAATGTTTTATTTTATATAAAATATTCCAATTTATAAAAAAAATCAAATTTTCTATTAGAAAATTAATAATTAATAATATAATGATTTTACTATCAAAAAAATTATTATTAACATTTAATTAATTTTTATTTTTATAATTACATCTAAACAAACTTTGATTAGCTTTAAAAATCATTCCATCAAAAATTAAAGTTTCATTAATTAAAAACAACCAAGTTCCATTAGTAGAAGGTCTTTCACTTTTATTATCTTCACTAACTCTCCCATCTTTAATAACCCATCCAACATCATCTTTATAAATAATACTACAATGAATTCTACTTAATAAAGAATCTTCAATAATAACATCACAATAAGAATCTCTTCCAATTAAAATTAATTTTTGTTCATCTGAATTAAAAATTGCATTTGAACTTTTTGTATCTCCAGTAAAAACTTTTAAATTTAATAATTTTTCATTTGGTTGTGAATTAAAAACATTATCATCATATTCAAATGCACAAACAATATAAGAATTTCCAATATTAATTAAAAAATTATCTTTTATTTGAACTTCATTTATTAATTTCATAAAAGTACCAAAACCAAATCCACAATCCATTATATAATAATTTAAGTCTTCTGGATTAAATCTTATTTGAAAATGTCTTCCTATAAATTTATTTTCAAAATTTTCATCTTTTGGTTTTATTAAAAAATCTATTTCATTATCATTTTCTTCATAACCAAAATATGTAAAACCGTCTTTTTTTCTTCTTAAAGAATTTTCTGTCATTCCTAAAGGATCTATTTTAATTACTTTTCCTTTAGGTAAAATAAAAGAATTTAAAATTTCAATTTCTAAATTTGGTGATTTATCAAAGACTTCTTTTATATTTTCTGTGTATGATGCACCGTAATTTTGTTGTTCAAAATCATCTAAGTTATTATTTATATTTTCTTCTTTTTGATTTTGTTTTATAATGTGATGTATATTATTATTTAATGTGTTATTATTTATTATCGAATTTTCTTCTATTGGAATATTTATTGGACGAGCTGTTAAATCAACGTTTAGTTTATTTTGGTTATCACTATTTTCTGTCATTAATTTTGTTCTCTTTTTCATATTTGTTATTAATTCTTGGTTTTTATTTGATGTTGGATGCATACAACACTATTTTTTAAGGGAAATGTGTTATATATTTGTATATTACTAAATCTAAAGAATTTCCCATGTTTTTATTTTTATTTTATTTTTTTTTTGAGTATTATTATTTTTCTTCTTATAAAATATTTTGAATATAATTAGTTATTTTAATAATAAATAATAAAAAGTTTTTATAATTCACTTATTAAAAAAGATATAACATTTAATTATGTTTATAAAATATTTTTTTAACTTATATTTATATAAAATAAAAATATAAACAAATTTAAAAAAAATTTAAATTAAAATCATTTCCAAAATAAAAAAATTAAAAAAACCAAAAAAAAAATTCAAAAAAAATAAAAAAAAAAATTCAAAAATGTCAGAACTAAAACAAGTATTAAAAGAGCGAAACTTCCATCAAAACTTTGTAGGAAACATGTTTCTCTCTCCTCCAGAAGGAAATTTCAGTCGTGTAAACATCTTTGGAGAAATCTCATCTCTATCTGATTTTTTAGACGATTCCTTATATATGTTTTACGAATTTGCCCTTCCCTATGGTTGGAAAATCGATAACGAAAATTCAAATGCTCAAATATATGCAACTGAAAATTACAAAGAAGAAAATATAAATTATTTAAAAAGTATAAGTCAAGTAAGTACAGGATACGTAAATCCAAATGCATATTCATTTAAAAGAAGTAAAAATTTTTCATTTTATACAAGTTCAATTAAACACGATTTACATGAACATGATTTAAAAGATTTAAATTGTCTCATTCATAATTTTTCATTACCATTTGAATTAGAATTATTAGGTCATAATTCAATTTTAAATAAATTAACACCAAAATTATTAATTCAAATAAATTCAGTTGATTCATGGGGAAGACATAGAATTGTAGGATATACTTTTATTAATTTATTATGTCAAACTGGAAATGTTTCTTTAGATGTTCCTTGTTTTAAACCAGTTGAAGATATTTATATGAAAAAATATTCTTTTTTTTTAGGAGGTTCAAGAAAAATTCCAGATTTGAGAGAATTAGTTAAAACTGCTTCTGATCTTGATTCTAATGTTGAATCTCTTATGAATAGATATGGAATTAAAACTGAATATTCTGGTTTAGTTCATGTTAATTTTAATTGTATTGTACAAAATAGGGAAAATATGGAAAAAGCTAGGAAAATTGTTAAGGAAAGACAAGGAATTGAAAATTATAATTTAATTCTTGGAATTAATACTGCACTTGGACAAAAAATTGCTGATATTACTGATGTTGATAAACAAGGACAAATGCAAACTTCACAACATGGGTTTATTAATAGATATGGGTCTTAAGAAATTTTTTCTTTTTTTTGGCTTTTTGGTTATTTATTTTTTAGTATATTTTTTTATTTTTTTTATTTTTTTTATTTTTTTTTTTTTTGAATTTATTTTAATTTTTTTTATTATTTTTATTGCTATATGTTTTATATATTTATATATAAATATATTATTAATTAATGAAATCATTAAAAAATACTTCTATACAAAAAAAAAGTGAGAATAACACTTTAGTGTTTTCTTTAAATGAACATAATTCTGAAAAGCATTCAAAAATTCCAAAATTAATAGAAGAAACAATATCAGAATTAAATTCAAAATTTTTATTACTTGCAAATACTTTAAATCAATTAAAATATGAGATAACAGAAAAAATGACAAATATATATGATATTTCAATTGAAGAAAATTATTCTACTTTAAATAGTGCAAATTTTCAAAAAATAGCAAATAAATCAGATAATAACTTTAACCCAAATTCTTTAAGAAATATTCTAAAACAAAATTTAATTAAAACTTCTCGAAATGATTCAAAACAAAAAAGATTAAATCACAATATGCGTTCAAATACTTTTGGAGATAATAAAAATAACAATTTAATTAATAATTTTTGTTCACCTCAACTGAAACGTAAACAAAATAATAAAAATAATAAAAAAAAATATTATAAACCAATAAAACCACAATTAATATATAATAATAATATAAATTATAATAATAATAATATTGAAGAAAATAAATCAAAATCTAATGAAAAACAACAAATCCCAAAAAATGTGTCTTTTAATTCTAAAATAATAATGAATAATGGAGCAAATGAAAAACAAATAAAAGACCAAGACAATCATAAATATAAAATTAGATTAAATTCTGATGATAAAAATTATATAGAAAAAAATAAAAAAAAAAAAGTTTTAGAAATATTAAAAACATCTCCAGTATTATCAATAGAAGAAAAAATGAAAAGTATAAATAATACTTATTCAAATAATTTAACCCTTCAAGAAAATGAAAAAAAAACAAATATTAAAACAATAAATAAAATAATAGTAAATGATAATAAAAATAGTTCTTTAGATTCAAATGAATTTAGTGATAATAATTCTAATTCAGATAATGAAAATATGAAATTTACTTTTCCAACTAGAACATCTCAAATTGGAATTAATTTTTTATCAAAAGAAAAAGAAGAAGATCTTTATAATGATAAATCAAATGAAGCTAAAAAAATATGTGAATTAATTTATATTCTTTTAGAAGAAGAATCACAATTTGAAGAAAATCATGATGTAAAATCTTTATTTAAATTTCTTTTTGACACTTTTAAAGTTGATTGTATAAAAGATTTATTTTTTAAAGTTATTTATCAAAAAGTTTATGTTTCAAAAACAATTGATAATGGTATTTCAAAAATTTTTCAAAGATTAGTATTAAAACATAATAAAGAATTTAAATTAATATGTAAAGCAACAAATCAACCTTTAAGTTGGTTAACAATGAATATTTTAGAAATAGATAAATATTTCCAATTAGTTTATGACAAATAATTTTTTTATTAAAATATAATGAAATATATTAATATTAATAAATTCTAATTTTTATAATTTACATTATTATAATTATCTCTATTTTTTGAATTAAATATTTTATTAAAACAATTATATAAAATTAAAAAAGATAAAAAAATAATGTTCCAATAATAACAAAACTACCTAAAATTGAAACAGAAAAAATATACCAAATTTTATAAGAAAAAATAAAAGAATCCCTATCAAATTTCGGTTGAACAATAGTAATACTAGAAAAAATCCCTGAAATTAAACCACCAAAATGTCCCCAAATATTAATATCTAAATCCCCATTACAAATAGGAAGTTGAATTAATAAACTAACAATAACAAAAAAAAACAATACATAACTCATAAAAATTTTACCAATAGGTCCAAATTTTCTATCTAATTCTTTCCATTTAACAATACAATTCCCAAAATAAGCACCAAAAATACCATAAACACAAATTGAAGCCCCAACACTTGTAGAATAAGGTTCAATTAAAACAGAAAATAAACTTCCAATATATCCACTTGATAAATAAATAATACAAAAATATTTTGAAGATATTAAATATTCTGTATAAGTACCAAAAGTAAAAATTCCCATAATATTATAAAATAAATGTAAGAAATTTCCATGTAAAAATGCATTCATTATCCATCTATATAAATTTAATGGTATGTTTTCTTTTAATTTTTTTCCACTTAATGCACCAAATGATATTAATGTTGATGATTTTGGTGATAAGAATGATGAATCTTTTTTTGTGTCTAAACCTGAATATAATAATGTTAATATAAAGAATAATATATTATTCAAAATAAAAATGAAACAAAATGAATTTAATTTAAATTTTGGACAACATAAATCACGTAAAAAATTTATAAATGATTCTTTTCTTGGATCGATAATTTTAGTATTTTTATCAGGGAATAGTCCTTTATTTCTTATTTTCTTATAATTATTATTATCACTTATGTTAATATTATGTAGATTATCTCTCATATTAATAAAATTTTATTTAATATTTATTAAATTTAAAAATACTTTTATTAAATTAAAAATGGATCCTAATTCTAAAAATCAAGGAAAAAGTAATCAAAATGAAGAAAATCCTAAATATATTGCTTTACCTAAACCAAAACATTTATGTGGAAAAGGTAGACAAAATTTTGGCCCAGAACCAATAGAAAGAGTTGAAGTAAAAAAAAATTTTGTTTTAAAGAAAAATAACTAATAATAAATAGAATATTTTAAATTTATGAGGTTTTTTAAACTTGATTAAAATTAATATTATAATATTTAATTAAAAAAAATTCTTATTAAAAAATATAAATAAACAAATTAAACAAATAACTCTAAAAATAAAAAATAAAACAAATAACTCCAAAAAAAAAAAATTAAAATATAATAAAATAATAATTATATAAATAAAATGGAAACGAATTATAATGATATTTTAGCAGATAAAAGATCAATAGCTCAAAAATACGGTAACAAAGAATTAATGAAAAACAAATTAAAACCAAATCCAAAATATAAACATATAGGAAATATAGTAGACACAGGAAAAACAATAAAAAATACAAGTTCAGTAAGTGATAATTTAGTAAGTAAAAGAAAAAGTGAATTATTTAAAAGAATAAAAGGTTCAACAATAATAAAATTACTTCATTCAAGTGAAAATCAAGGAGAAAATATTTATAATGTAGGAAATGAAATGAATAATAATAATAATGATAATAAAAGTGTAGTTTCAAATAAAACAAATTATTCAGGAATAAGTAACAATACAAATATTTTTGGTGATTTAAATGAAATTGATTATATCATTTTAGATTTAAGAGAAGAATGTGATTATAATTTAATTCATATTATTAATTCAATTAGTTATCCTGGTTTTTTGATATCAAGAGATAAATTTATTCCTGAATTATATTCTATGAAAAATAAAGATAGAAAAATGATTATTATGTATCATTTTGATGAAAAAAATGGTATTCCTTATGCAAATTTATTGTTTCAAAAAGGTTTTGATAATGTTTTTTTATTAAATGGAGGAATTGAAGAGTTTGCTAATAATTATCCTGAGTATTTAGATGGTGTTGAAAAAGATAAATATATTAATTTAAAAATTGAAAATGATAAGAAAAAAAAATTTATTGAAGAAAAAAGAGCCGGTGGTGCTAGGAATAAATATCGTTTTGGAAAGTAATCTTTTTTTTTTGAGTTTTTTTGAAAGTTATTTATTTTTGGTTTGATTTTTATTTATATATATGATTATTAAAATTTATTATTTTTGAAAAATTGGTAATAAAAGTTATTTTTTCATTTTTTTTTAAACATATTTTTTTTTTATAATAAAAAGTGTAAAAAATATATTATTTAATTAATTAATTAAAAAAAGTATAATTCATTTTTTGTTTTTTTTTCACTTTTCTAAAATTATTTCATTTAATTAGCCAAATGGATAAAGAAATAATTGATGATGATCTTTCAGGAATATCAGTTAATAGTTTTTACATTCCATCACATAAATCAGAAAATTATTCAAATATAATAAAAATATTAAAAAGTGATTTAATAACTACACAAGATATGATAAATTCAATTGGTGATATACCATTTAATCAATTAAAAACAAAAAATCCAAAACTTTTTGAAATTGAAGAAACAAGAAATATAAATGGTTTCATTGATAAAATAATGGAACAAAGTACAAATATTGATAAAATTTATGATATATATGGAACAAATAATCCAGAAGAGTGTATAAAAAAATTATATCTTGAATGTAGTTTATATGATTTACTGATTAAGAAAACTTGTGATTATTTAACTTTATTAAAATTAAAAAAAAATGATAATGAAGATTATAAAGATTCATTAACAAAAATAATTCAACAATTTACTGAACAAATATCATTTAAAGAAAGTCCACATCATAGAAAAAATCAATTAAGTGATGAAAGTAATATTTCAAGTAATGATGATATAGTAAAAATAAAAGAAAAATATGAAAATGAAATAAATGATTTAAAAGAAAAACTTCGTAGAAATTCAATAAATATGAGAGAAGATTATTCAAATAATAATCCATCAAATGAAAATGAAACAAATATAAATAATATGACATCAGACAAAGATAATAAATTAAAATCTCTTTATGAAATATTATCAAAAGGAAAATTAATTTTATTAGAAGCATATGATAATAATAAAGAATCACATCAAAATATTTTAGCATTTGCTAGACAAACAGAAAATGAAACAGGAATTTTTGTAATTAATTTAAAAGATTATGAAACGAATTTTAGTTTAGATTTCTCGAATTTATTTGGTTTAAATCATAATGAAAGTGAAAAAACAAATTTTAATACAATATGTTATATTGAAGATTGGTTAACTGATGGAAGAGGAGATTTTTATTTTTTAAGAGAAATAATTAATGAACATTTAACAAGGAAAATTCCACCTTTTTCAATTATTTGTTTTGGATTTTCAATTGTTCCTTTTAATGAAGAAAATTATAAGAATTGTATGGATAAAAGTAATGCGAGAATGATAACAGAAATAAGAATGAATCCAAAAAATTATTTAGATTCATTTCAAGTGAGTAATCAATTATATGAAATTTTAGATAAAAAAATGTCAATTGAAGAATTTGCAAAATGGTATTATTATACTATTAATTTATTAAGTAAATATAATGTATCATTTTATGATTATATTAAGAGATTAGAATTTATTAATGATAATAAATTAAATACAATATTCTTTCAATATTGTTATGATATTTCTCATATGAAAAAAGTATTAGAAAATACACCTAATAATATATTAATTGAAGAAGCTGAAAATATAATTAAAGGAAGTGATTTAGGAACAATTTGTGTTATTACACCTGAATTAGGAAGATGGTCTACTGTTGGTGGATTAGGTGTGATGGTTGATGAATTAAGTCAAGGTTTATGTAATTTAGGACAAGATTTAATTATGATTAGTCCATATTATAATATGAATAAGAAAGGACAACATGATTATTTAGCAAATGATCCTTTTGATATTCAATATATTAGAAATATTAATGTTAAATTAGATGGTAATTATACTTTTGGTGTTCATTATGGTGTTGGTAATGGTGGTATTAAATATTATTTTTTACATAATTATAATGTTTTCCCTTATCCTTATGCAGGGGGATATGCACCTGATGTTTTAAGGAGAACTTGTTTATTTGCTAAAGCAGCTCTACAATTATTATGTGATTTAGAAATTATTCCTAATTTAATAGTTACTAATGATTGGGTTACTGGATTAGTTCCTGCATATGCTAAATGTGGTCATTTTGGTAATGTTTTCCATAATTCAACATTCTTTCATATTTGTCATAATTTAGAACAAGGATATGAAGGTAGAATATATCCTGCACCATGGGAAGGTACTTTAAATTATATACATCAATTACCAGTTGATTTATTAGTGGATCCATTCTGGAAAGATACTGTTATTAATCCATCAAGATGTGCTTTAATAATGTGTGATCAATGGGGTACAATATCACATTCATATAAAAATGATATATTAAAAACTTCACCATTAGCTCCTTTACTTAATAGAAAAAGTGAACCATTTTCATTCCCAAATGGAATTTTTAAAGAAAGACGTTTAAGAACTTTATTATCAAAAGCAGGTGATGATCGTTCAGAATGTAAAAGATATATACAGAAGAAATATTTCAAATATGAAGATCCTGATTTGAGTGTTCCATTATATTCATTTGTAGGTAGATTAACACAACAAAAGGGAATAATATTAATATTAGATTCAATAGAAGAATTAATTAAAAAAACAAATGGTCGTATTACTTTTCTAATAGGAGGTAGTGGTGATAAAAATGATCCATATGTTAAATCATGTATAAAAAAAATGAATTACTTAAGTAAAAAATACCCTCGTTCATTCTGGTCAAATCCATATGAATTTTTCACAGATGGTCCAAAGATAAATATGGGTAGTGATTTTGCATTAATACCATCAATGTATGATCCAGGTGGAATAGTTCAACATGAATTTTTCATAGCAGGAACTCCAGTAATAGCACATTCTACAGGAAGTTTAAAAGACACAATAACAGAATATAATTTCAAGACTAAAAAAGGTAATGGAATAATATTTGAAGAATACAGTAATATAGAATTTATAAATGCAATAATTCGTTCATTAGACATTTTTAATAATAAAGAACATTATTCAAATATACGAAAAAATGCATTAAATAGTGTAATAGATATAACTGATGTATGTAAAGAATGGTGTCGTGAATTTTATCGTTTAAAAGGTAAAGTATTTTTCAATACAAAAGATGTATTAGAAATAGAAGAAAATTCAGAATTATCAATTTCAAATTCTCAATCAATGAATTCTAGTTCAGCTGAAATTAATTTAGAGAAAGAAAGAATTCAAAGAGCAAGTGAATTTTTAGAAAATGTAGATGAATATTTTTGTAATACTTATATTTTTAAAAGAGAAGATGAAGAGTCATTTGATGTACAAAAGAATAATTATCAAATTAGTCATTTACCTGCTTTAGCTCCTATGTCTATTGTTGTTGATGATGCTGTTAGAATTCCTATTACTTTTGCTTTTGATGTTAATTATGGTGAAAAAAGACCTAATTCTATTCTTGTTTGTGGAAGCTTTGATAATTGGTTAGTTAGGAGACCTTTGTCTTTTGATCCTGTTAAAAATCAATGGACTGTTACTTTGAAAATTAAAAAAGGGAAATATTTTTATAAATATATTAAGGATGGGGAATGGATTGTTAATAAGAAAGAACAAACTTTTGTTGAGGATAATGGAATTGTTAATAATTTTGTTAATCTTTGATTTTTTTTTTTTATTGTTATTGTTTAGTTTTTTTTTTTAATTAATTAATTAAATTAATTTAATAATAATTTTTTTTTAAATTTATTTTTTGTTTTTTTTATTAGCTTTGAAAAAGAATTAAAAATGAATACATTAATTTTTGATAGTAATAATTTAAATAAAAAAAAAACAAAGTTTTCAAATATTTTAAAGAAAAATTATCCATATAGAAATACTAAATTACCAATTAATACTAAAAAAATAAGAAGTTCATCAATAGATACTGAAAATATATCTGTTAAACATTTTTCATTTTCAAATTTATCTCCTTTACATAATAAAGTTTCAAATATAAAGAGAATTTTAGATATTAAAACATATTCAAATAAAAATATTATAAATCATTCACATAAAGAAACAAATTTTTTAATGGAGAAAATAAAAAAGAAAAATGAAAATATTAAAAAAATAAAGAATATGTTAGATAATTCTGTTGATATTTTTAATAAGAATATTAATAAAATAAATGATGATAATTTAATGCAAAAATTAGTGGTTTATTTAATTGCTTTAGATGATTTTATTAAATTATTAGAAATTAAAGATGAAAAGGAATTATTAACAAGAATAAAAAAAGGAATAGAAGATATTGTTAAAAATATAAATTATAATTATAAAAAATTATTAAATGAAAAAACTAGTATTTCTAATTATAATAGTGTTCAAATTACTAAAACAAAAGAAACAAATCAAAGATTAATAGATAGTTTTAAAAAAAGAACTGAATATAATAATATAAATTCGCATAATTCTCATTTTTACCTTAAAAAATTTTTTTCAGAAAAAAATATTTCAAATTCAATTAACTATAATTCAAGAAATAATAAAAATAATTCAAAAATTGAAGAAAATTTATCTGATTTAGAATCAGTAAGATTTTTAGATAAGATTATAATGAAAAGAACGAATTCATCAAAAATTATTCCAAAATTAGATTTTTCATTCTTTTCTTTATATAGAAATCAAATATCTAAAATTAAATAATATATTATGTAATATTAAAATGTAGAATTATATTTTTATATATAAAAAATAGTAAAATAATTTTTCAACATTTTTTTATAAATATTATGAATATTTTAAAATATAATTTAATAAATATTGTTTTAAAATGTATTATCAGTAAGAAAAATTATTTATTCACTTTTAGATTAAACATTTTATGTGAAGTATGGAATAAAGACTCAAATTATTTATTTGATTATGAGAGTAATGAATATTCTATATCATCAAAGACAATAAATACAGAATGTTTTTTAATGAAAAATGATAATGATGTAAAATTTATTTTAAAAAAAAATTTAAATGAACAAATAGAAAATAATTCATCTTTTTTTAGTGATTCAAAATATCTTGGTTACATCAATAAAACAAATAAAGAAGAATATTTTTGGACATATAATCCATATAAAAAAAATTCATTAAGAAGAACATATGATAGTTTAGATTGGTTAGTTATTGGAAAAACAATGTTTTCAAAAAAAAATAAATCCAGTTCATTTTATAAACTTAGAACAGGCGACTTAATAAAATTTGGTAAAATAATATTTTTAGTTCGAGAAATAAAAAATTTAAAACAAAAAGAAAATTTATTAAATAAAAAAACAACAAATTACTTTTATGGAAATGAAACAAGCATAAATGTAAATGAAAAATTAAAAAGTATATACATTCAAATAAAAAACAATACAAAAAATGAAAATAAATTAAAATCATATACATGTAGAATATGTTTACAAGAAGGTGATTTTATAGGAGAAAATCCTTTAATAAGTCCATGTAATTGTACAGGAAGTGTTAAATATCTTCATTTAGAATGTTTAAGAAAATGGTTAACTTCAAAAGTAATAATAAAACATTCATATGATAATTCAGTAATATCATATTCATATAAACAATTTGAATGTGAGTTATGTAAAGAACAAATTCCAGAAAGAATAAGATATAATAATGAAATAATATCATTAATTGAAATGGAAACTTTTCAAGAACCTTATATTATATTTGAAAATATTTATCATAATAATATTAATTATATTGGAAATTATTTTGATTATCAACATATTTTTGTTATTCATTTATTAAATAATAGAAATAAAATTAAAATTGGAAGATCAAATGATGCTGATATGAGATTATCTGATATTTCTGTTAGTAGAACACATGCTTATTTACATTTAAAAAATGATGAATTTTATATTGAAGATTGTAAATCAAAATTTGGAAGTTTATTACTTATTCAAAATAAAATTATGTTTCTTCCTGATAGATTAATTTCAATTCAAAATGGAAGATTTCATTTAAATTTTTATATGAATAGAACTTTTATGAGTTGTTTTAAATGTTATAAAAATAAATTATTTAGTAAATTAAGTTATGATAAACAATTAGATTCGTGTTCACAAGAAATATATATTCATTTATTAAATAATTTAAAACAAATTATTACTAAAGATGGTTCTTTTAAAGATGATTCTATTGTTTCTGAATCAATTCATGAAAGTACTAAAAGAGAAAGGGAAAATTATATGAATTTGAAAAAAAATGAAAAAAATAATAATACAAGTAATTTAAATGATATTTCGAGTAATGTTCAATTATTAAGTGAACAAACTTTTATCAAGTTAAATGATAATAAAAATAATTTTAAAAAAAATAATAAACATATTTTGGATAATATAAAAAATGTTGAAGAAGAAATTAAAAAAGAAAATGATGATATGATATTATCTAATAGTGAAAATAATTTAATTGAAAGATTTAATGTATTATCAAAAACTTTTACAAATAAAAAAATAATTTTAAATTTTGAAAACGGAAGATTAAATAATAAAAATGAGGAAAATAATAATATTGTTAGTCCAATAAGATTAGGGAGAAGTTTAACAAAACATGAAAAAAATAAAAAATAATCTCATATAAAAAAAAGTATTAAGGTCAAAATTATGATAAATAAGTTTGTGATATAAGAAAAATTATTTTATTGTATTTTTAAATTTTTGTATAGTAGAATAAACATAAATATTTATTAATATCTTTAATTTTAAATTATCTAAATTAAATATAATAAATATTTGTTCAGTCAATTTTAATTATAAATAATTTATAATATAAATTTAAATTTGATTCACTAAACAATACATTATATTAAAATCAGCTCCTATAAATATTTTTAAATATGTAAAAATGAAATAATGTATTATCTTTTATTTACATATTCATTTATTTTTTTAATAAAGAAATATGTCTGATATCTTTTCGAGAATCTATACCATTATTTATTTTTTTTTTTTCTTTATTTTTTCCTTTTCCTTTTTTTAATTTTTTATTCCAACCTTTTTTTAAATATGAAATACTAAAAAATTTATTAATAATATTATTGAATTTTTCATTATCTTCCAAATCAATATATTTAAAATGATAATTATATTCATTTTCAATATTAGAAATGATATTTTTTATTTCTAATAATTGAATATTATTATTATTTAAATTATCATTATTTTTGATAATTAATAAAAATAATAAATTATACATAACATTTTGATCAAATTCATATTTCATTTTTTCTAATAATTCATTAATATAAATTGCAGAATTTATATTTTCATTATCAATAATCATAATCATCCCATCACTTATTTTGTAATAAACATCAAACATATTACTATTAGATAATTCAGAATTAGTATCTAAAAATTCTAATCTAATATAATTTCCAAGTAATTTAATATTTTTTTTTCTGAAAACTAAATTACCAGAATATTGTTTTGTTTCTGTATTTTTTTCATCTAAAACTTTTGATATAAAATAACTTTTTCCTGATTTTGATGCACCCATTACTAAAAATTTAAGAGTATTATCTACTATATTAATATTTTCTGATAAAAATTCATTTCCATTTATTATTGGTAATATTTTTTCTTTATCAAAATTTTGAATTAATTTATCATCATTTAATGTTTTACTTCTTATTAGTTTTAAATGTTTTAAGAATTTTTCTGAATTATTAATTAAATTATCTTTTATTTTATAATTTGTTGTATTTGTTTTTAAAGGAATTTCTTTAATATCAAAAATATTTTTTGAACATTTAGTTAAATTTTCATAAAACATTTTTTCATTATTTTGTTTAAGTGATAAATTTAAATTTTCAATGTTATTTAATAAATTATTTTCTTCTTCTTTTTCATCTTCGCTTGAATCTTCTTTTGTTGTAATTTGAAAAGTTGAATTAACTCCTAATTCATCTATTTCTAAATCATCATAAGCAGGAAAATTTTTTAATTGTTTTGATATATTTATAGTATTTTCAATTGAATTTAATCTTGATTTTCTTCTTTCATATAAACTTCTTCTTTTATTATATATTTGTTCGAATTCATCACTATTCTTTGCATAAAAACTTTCTGATCGTTTTCTCATTTGAAGTTAAATTAATTTTTTTAATAAAAAATGAATAATAATATTTATAAATTTAAAAGTTTTTTTCATAAATGACAATCTTCTTTTTATAAAAATATTATTGAAATTTTTTTTATCAGTTAAAATTAAATATATATAAAATTAAATCATTAAAAAAATTATTAACAAATTTAAATTATAAAAACCCAAAAATAAAAAAAATAAAAAAAAGCATAACTTTTAAAATTAAAAAAAAAAAAATTAAATGGTAGACTCAAACATTCACTGTGTAATTGACAACGGAAGTGGTTTCATAAAAGCCGGTTTTTCTGGTGAATCAGGTCCTCGTTATCACTTCCCAACAATAGTAGGTCACACAAAAGTAGAAGGTGTGTATGTCTCAAATGAAAAAAAGGAAAGTATAATAGGAAATGAGGCCCAACAAAAATTTGGTATTCTTGACATAAATTACCCAATTCAAGAAGGAAAAATAATAAATTGGGATGAAATGACAAAAATTTGGTTTCATACATTCTTCTCAGAATTACAAATCGCCCCAGAAGAATATAATATTTTTTTAACTGAATCACCTTTTAACTCACGTGAAGACAGAGAAAAAATAACAGAAATAATGTTTGAAACATTTAATTGTCCTTGTATGTATTTAAGTAATCAAAGTGTATTAAGTGCTTATTCAATTGGTAAGAGTACAGGATGTGTTATTGATTGTGGTGATGGAAGTACTAATTTTTCTCCTATTTTCGAAGGACTTTTATGTAGAAATGGTGTTACTCATATTCCTATTGCTGGAAAGGAAATTTTTGAAAATTTATATAAATTACTTTCAGTTAATAATAATATTGAATCTAAAATGCAAAAAGAGAGTTTAAAGAAAGTTAAAGAAAATTATTGTTATATTTCTGAGGATTATAATAGTGAAATTAATGGTAATTGTAATGAAAGTGAAATTGAATTACCTGATAAGAGTAAGATTAAAATTGGTAAAGAAAAATTTCAATCTTGTGAATGTTTATTTAATCCTAAAGAATTTGGTTATAATTGTAATTCTTTACAAGAACAATTTATGGAAACTATTAAATTAAGTGATATGGATATTAGAGAATTTATGTTTGCTAATATTATTTTTAATGGAGGGAGTACTTTGTTTAAAGGATTTAAACAAAGAGCTGATAAGGAAATTAAAGAAATTTCTAAAGATTATTATCAAGGAAAGAAAAAAGTTCATTTTTATCCTGAAGCTAGATTTATGAGTTGGATTGGAGGTTCTATTTTAACTTCTTTAAGTAATTTTGAAAATTTATGGGTTACTAAAAATGATTATAAAGAAATTGGAGCAGGTATTGTTCATAGAAAATGTTTTTAGAATAAGAAAAAAAAAATAATATAAATTTTTATTATTTATATATACTTAAATTAACCTAATTTTTTTTTTTAATTTATAATATATAATATATAATAATTTTTATATAATATATAGTTTATTATTTTTTTTTAACAACAACCTAAAAATTTTCCTAATTTTTCATTTTTTTTATCATTATTTAATCTTCTATCATAACTTTTATCATGTAATAGAATACTTCCTGATGAATGCATACTTTTATTAAATGTAATTGAATCAATTATATTATTATTCATTTGAATATTTTCATTTTCTATTATTTCTCTTGCTAATTTTTCAAAAGCTAAATCAACATTAATTCCATTTTTTGCAGAAATTTCATAATAAGTTAATAAATTATCTTGTGCAAATTTCTGAACTTCTTCTAAACTAACTTCTCTTTTCATATCAACTTTATTTCCAACTATAATAATACTAACTTCTTTAGGCGCAATTTCATTAATTTCATTTAACCAATTCTTTAAATTTAAAAAAGTATCCCTATTACATAAATCAAATATTAATAAAATTCCATTTGTATCTCTATAATATTGTCTAGTTAAAGCTTTAAATTTTTCTTCTCCACAAGTATCCCAAATTGTCATTTTGGCAATAATATCTTCATCAATTTGATATTCTTTTATTCTACTTTGAGGATTAATTGTACATTCATATTCATTATTATATTGACCATACATATATCTATTCATTATTGCGGTTTTTCCTACTGAAACATCACCAAGAAGAATTATTTTAAAACACATTATTATTTTTTTTGAAGCATCTTTTTGAAATATTGAACTTTTAAATTTTGAATCATTTAAATATGAAGTTGAATCTTTTTCAATAGAATTATTTTTTATACTTATTATTGATTTCATTATTTTTATTGTTTTATAAGAAAGTTTATTAAAAACTAAAAAAAATTAAATTATTAATTTAATTAATATTTAAAAAAATGGTAAAAAAATATTATTTTCAATATCAATGTCAAAATGTACATATAATCAATTAAAAGAATTAACTACATTTTCTCAATTATGTACATACATATCAAACAATTGTCCAGGAGATTATATAAATTTTTATTATCTTCACTTTTGTACATTCAATTCACATTATTATTTAACAATACCAATATTCACAATAATTTTAATCATATTATTTTATTTATTATCAGATACAAGTAATAATTTCTTAGGATATTCATTAACAAAATTAGTAGATAAATTAAAAATAAATCAAAACATTGCAGGAGTAACAATTTTAGCTTTTGGAAATGGAGCAAGTGATGTTATTTCAAGTTTAGTTGCTTCAAATGAAATTGAAGGTTTAGAATTTGCAATTGGTTCTTTAATTGGAGGTGGAATGTTTATTACTTCATTAGTTTTTGGATTAGTTATTTATTATGGTAATAATTTAAGTGTTAACTCTGAATTTTATAATAGAGATATTATTTTATATATTATTAGTGTTGTTTATCTTATTTTAATTTGTCTTTATGGAAAAATTAATTTAGGTATTACTTTCGGATTTTTTATTATTTATATTATTTATGTTGGATTAGCAATTTATCAAGATAGAAAACATAGAATTCCTTTTTCTGTTCTTGAACAAAATATGAATTTTAATAAAATTGATGATATTAAAAATAATGATATTGATATAGAAAATAACGCTATTGAATTAATAAGTGGAAGTAGTTATAAAAGTATTGGAGATAATTATAATCCAAAAATAATATTAAGTAAAGAAGGAAGTAATGATAATATTAATAATAAAACAGAAGAAATATCAAATTATAAAAAAGAAGAAAGAAACGAAGTGTCAATTGATAGTGAAGTTTCAACAATTAATACATCAATATCAAATAATTCAAAATTAGAAAATAGTATAATTGCAGCACATGCAGATAATATTAAACATGATATAAAAGAACAAATATTAAATCAAGTAAAAGAAGAATTAGTATATAATAATCAAACAGTATCAAAATTATTAGATGATAATATACAACAATTAAAAATAAAAGTAAAAAAATATTATTATAATTATAAAGAAAGTAATTGGGATGATGATGCATTTTATTGGAAATTATATTATATTCTTCTTGATTTACCATTTACTTTAATTAGAGAATTAACTATTCCAATCTATGAAGATAAAAAATGGAATAAAATAAAATTTTGTTTAAATCCTTTATGTCAATTTATTTTCTTTACATATACATTAAAATTATATAATTATTTTTTAGAAAATGTATTTTCCTTAATTTTAATATTAACAATCTTAATTGTAATAACAATATTTTCAATATCAAAAGTTGATGAAGACACACCAAAAAAATATGAATTTTTAATAATAATTTTAACATTTATAATGTCTTTATTTTGGTTATGGTTTATAGCAAATATTTTAATAGCAATATTACAAACAATAGGATTAATTTTTAATATACCAGATTCATTTTTAGCAATGACAATATTAACATTTGGAAATTGTGTAACTGATTTATTTTTAAATATTAGTTTAGTTAAAGGAGGATATGGTGAAATGGCACTTGCAGGATCAATTGGAGGTCCTTTATTTAATTTATTAATTGGTTTAGGTGTTTCATTATTTAAAATGAATATTAATTTTGGAACTATTGCAATTCGTATGTTTACTAAGGAAAATTTTATTTGTATTTTAGCTATTTTTTCACTTATTATTAATTTGATTAGATTATTTATTCAAAGTAGAAATAATGGTTATGTTTTAAGGAATAGTATTGCATATGGAGGATTTATTGTTTATTTTTTGTTTCTTGTTGCTGTTATTATTTTTACCTTTTTTAGAAATTTAGTTTTTTAGATTTTTCCTTATTATTTATATTTAATGGATTTAATAATTTTTATATTATGTTTTTTTTATTATTTATTTTGAATTTATAAATACTGAAAATAAATAAAAATAAGTGATTGTGTTATTTTCATTAATATTTTCAAATAAGTGAAAATATTATTTTTATTTTTATTTATATTGAAATTATTATTTTATAATTATTTTTCATTCATTGGTCCTAATTCATTCATTTCTTTTTTTATTTCTTTTTCTTCTTCATCCTCATTATCTTTTTCATGTATTTCTTCAATTTTTTTCTCTTCTTTATTTTTTAAAATTGTACCAATACTTTTAGATCTAATTCCATATTTTTTCAAATACTTAACTTCAACTTTATTTTTAAATTCAAACCAATTAGGAACTCTAACATAATTAATTAATTTCAAAATTAAAAAAATAATATTTTCAGTAATAATTAACCAAATTAATTTTTTACTTCTTTTCAAAGGAATAAAATGTTTATTAGTATAAAAAATAATGCATAAATTAGAAATAATTCCTAAAAATGCCATAATTTCTTGTACTTTATTAAATATTTCAATTCCTTTTGATTCATTTAAACTTTTAACATAAACTAAATATTTCATAGTAAATCCAGTAGCTAATCTCAAAAAAATAGTTAAAAGAAACATAAAAGCAAAACTTATTTTTGAGCAAACACCAAATTGAATAACATAACCAAAATTAAAAATAATTGGCATCATTGCTTTTGAAATATCACTATCACCAAATTGTTTTCTTGTGTAATAAATATATTTTTTTGAATAATTATCTGAATAAGTATATTTTTCTAATATTGTTTTATCTATTTTTTTCTTTTGTTTTCTTTTATGAATAAAATAAAAAATTGTCTTTGATGCAACGACTGTTATATCAGAAATAATTATCATTGTTAATTGATTACCTAATTCTTGAAAACAATCATTATATGCACAAATTTCAAAATATCTTTTTCCAAAAGCAATGTAATACAAATTAAAGTAATAATTAAAGAATTCAAAACATAATTGTTTCTTTAATAAAGAATATCTATATTCATTTTTAGTTAAATAATTTTCTTTATCAGTAACCCATTTATTTAATTTAATATATAATTTACTTAATAATTCTCTTGAAATATAAATTGCAATTGGGACAATATAAAGCCAAATAGAATTTATTTTATTTCCTGATTGAAGTAAACCTTCTGATTTTTCCTTATTATACATATTTAAATTTTGAACATAAAAGATTAATAAATTAACAATAATAGTGCCAAAAAGTGTAGCAACAACAATTAAAAAACTAATAATATCTCTAATTAAAGCTTTAAATTTATCATAAATAGGAATTTTAACACTCATAAAAATTTCAACAGTTTCTCCTTCATTAGAAATAATCATATCATTAGTTTTTTCTAATTTAAAATGATCCATTCCCCAAATATAATTATATAAAATTTCTCTTTTTTCCCATGAAACAACATAATAATTTCCCCATAAAACAACTAAAGCAGCAAAAGATA
Organism: Isotricha prostoma; assembly: GCA_023807205.1. Lineage (NCBI taxonomy): Eukaryota > Ciliophora > Litostomatea > Vestibuliferida > Isotrichidae > Isotricha > Isotricha prostoma. The sequence continues at coordinate 32,244 of JAJMZS010002999.1, read as the reverse complement.
AATTTAAACCTAAAATAATATTTTGTCCATATCCATAAAAAGTAAACAAAGGTTTAATTAATCTATATAAAATACCAATAATTGCAGGGAAACAACTCCATAAAACATAATGTGTAATCCAAGAATAAAAATAACCAATTTTTTCACCAAATGTACATCTTAAAATTCGATTTAATTTCTTAGTTCTAGTATCATTAAAAGGAGTAGAATATGCATGAACCATTTCAGAAAATTTAATAGAATCTTTTAAACATTCATAATTAGGGACATAAATTAAATTTTTAATAACTCTATCAATCTCACCTTCTTTTTTTGTTATTGAAGTTTTAATATAATCAATATCAAAAATAGTTGATAAAGAAGCATAAGTAATTCTTGCTTTATCAATACAACGAAAACAACTTGAACAATTTAAATTATAAGTTTGTCTATAATCAATTAAATTTTCACAACTATCACAAATATGATAAAAATCATTTTTATCATATCTTCTAAATTTATCAGAAAGTGCTTTAATAAAACTTGCATAAGGTGGATATTCTTCAATATAATCTAAATTATAATCATGATATTGTAATTTATTTAACTCATTTACTTTTTTTTGTTTTGTTAAAAAATATTGTGATAATGTTATTTCTTTACCATCTCTTAAAGTAAAAGTACCATCTTTTTTTCCTATTATTGGAATATCTTGTATTCTAAATTGTACTTGATAATGAAATGTTTCTGCTAAATCCATATATGTTGTTTCTTTACCATAAAAATCTAAATCTAAATTTGAAAATTCATCTATGTAATATTTTACTCGTAATCCTGTAAATAACATTGTGAAAAATTCAATGTAACATACAAATTTATCAAAGTTTGAATCTATGAAATCTAAATCATTTTCTATACAAAATTCTACTATATCACGACGAAAGTCTGTTATTCTATTACAGAATAGTTCTTTTAAGTATTCTTTATAATTTATTGTTTCCTTTTCTTCTTCTTCTTGCTCTTGTTTTAATTCTTCTTCATCATCTGTAAAAAAGTGGTTTAAATCTATTTTTAATATTGAATCTTTATTATTTGTATTATTTTCATTTTTATTTATTTCTTCAATATTATTATTATTATTTAATATTAAACTAAAAGCTTCCTTATTTAAAATTGTTTTAGTATTATTATTATTATTATTATTATTGTTATTATTATTATTTTTATTAAAATAATATAAAATAGGATGATCCTCACTCATTTCAACATTAGATTCTTTTCTAACTAAATTAGTAATATTTCTAAAATTATGTAATTTTTCTTCCACAATTTTTTTTCCTTTAAATTTTTCATCAGGAATTAAAATTAAACTAACATAAGTAATAATTTGTTTCATTTCATTACTATAAGATTTTTCAATTCTTTTTTCTAAAGTATAAACTTTAAAAACTCTAATATAATAATCTAATAAAATAGTTTTTAATCTAGGTAAAACTTCAGAATCTTTTGCAACTCTTCCTAAAGGACTTAAAACTTTTTTCATATATTCTTCTTGAGCTTTTGGTAAATATAAATATAATAATTCTGTATTTTTACTATTAATAACAGGATAACCAATTAAAGGAGGAAGTGGATATGATAAATCTCCTCCTGTTAATCCAGTTATTAAAAGTTGGGAACTTTTACTTATTGATGTTTGTTTTCTTAATCTTATTTTTTCCATTGTTATATCAAATTTATCTCCTATATTTTTTTTTTAAATGTTATTTTTTTATTTACTCATTTTATTTAATGATGTACCAGTTGATTCTGGGTATGATGCTTCCATTTGATTATAATCATTTTTATTAATAATATATTTAATTGAAAAAATTTTTAATAAAAGATATTTTTTATTTTTTATTAATTTTAATTATTAAATTATATTAAAAGTTCAATTAAATTTTATATTTTTTATCTATATAAAATAGTTTTAATTTAAATATTTTTTTAGTAAAAAAAAATTTAGCTTGAAGAATTAATGATTAAATTAAATGTTTTTTTTATTTTTTATTAAAATATTTCTTTTTATCAATTAATTTTTAAAATATTGAATTTTAAAACTTTAATTTATTTTATTTTTATTATCTTAAAATGAGTGTAATACATTGGACAAGAATAAAAGAACATTTACTTCCTTCAATTATTCAAGAAATAGAAATGACTGGAAATAGATATGTTGATTTAATAAATAAAATGAAAGAAAGAAAAACTCAACAAGTTTTAGATAAATTTTTCCAAATGAGAATAGATATATCAAAAAGAATTGAAGAATTAGAAAATTATTTTGATGATAATTTTGGTAATCCTAGAATGGTTATTTTACAAAAAGGAATATTTCAATTAAAAAAATTATTATTTTATAATCCTGATAAAAATAATGATTTAGAAGATTCAGATTTAAAAGAATTTAGAGGATTAACAATTGATTTAAATCAAATAGAAGAAAATTTCCCTTTTAAAAATTATACAAAAAATAATATGAAAAAGAATATTAATAAAAATAGTAAATTAAATAATAAAAATAAGAAAAAAGAAAATGAAGATAAAAATAATGATGAAGATGATTTAATTAAAAATTTACCTATTAAAAGAAAAATACAAGTTAGATTAACTGATGAAGAATATGAATTATTACAAAAATTAAGAGCAAAAAAATTAAACACAACAACAACAGTTAAATAAAATATGTAATAAGTAAAACAAAATATAAATAATTTATTTTTTTTTTTCAATTAATTAAATATTATATAAAAATTAATTTTTTTTATTTAAAAAAATGGATTATTTGAATATGACAAATGAAATTAAAGTTCAAACAGAATATACAAAATTAAATTACAATATTGTAAAAATATTTATAATAATAATTTAGATGAATAAATTAAATTCTTTTTTTAAAACAATAAATAAATTTGGATTATATTTTATAGAAAAAGCAAAAAAACCTTTAGAAGATTTCAGTTTAGAAGTACAAAAAATTAATCAATCATCTTCAATAGTCATAGCATATAATGAATTTAAAAATTCATCAAATTTATTTTTGGATAAATTAAAATCAACATTAGATAATTTAAATACTGATTTAATTGAACCATTTGATAATTTTTTAGTTGAATTAAATAATAAAAATAATGAATTTTTATCAGATTTAAGTAGACTAAATACTATAGTTCAACAAAATAAAATGAATGTAGAAAAATCTAAAAATAATTATTTTAATTTATCAAAAGAAACTTCTGAACTAGAACAAAAATATAATAAATTAAAAGAAAATAATAAAACAAAAGATGAAACATTAAGATATCAAAAGGATCTTTTTTATAAAAGTCAAAATAATTCTATTAATGCTGAAATGACTTATAAAAAAGACTTAAAAAAATTAAATAAATGTTTAGAAGAAGGTGATGAAAAATATCAAACAATTTTAGACAATTTAGAAAATGAAGAAACTTCTAGATTAAATTATATTATTTTAATATTGCAAAAATTTTCTATAATTTTCAAATTAAATTCAACATTTGAAACTGAATATAGTGAACAATTAAAGAAAATTGGAAACAATATAAATATTAAAAGAGATATAAAGGTTTATAATAATGCTTTAGATTTTAAAAATGAAAATAAAATACGGTTTCCAATTGAACAATTTTTAAATTATGAAATTTTTAAAAAATCAGAATCAAATGATAAAATTAATAATAATTTATATTTTTTACAAAATCAATTTGATGAAAAAATTTTAGGTTTTGAAAATAATAAAAGTTTAGATAATATAGAATTTTTACAATTAATAAAAGAAGATATTAAAACTAAAGATACAACTTTAGAAAGTAATATAGAAAAATTAATAAATGATACAAAACCACTTCCAAATGATGAGTTAACTTATAATATAAATCAAATAGAATTTAATAAAAATAATTCAATTTTATTTATGAAATATTTATCAACTTATTATAAAGATAATGCATTTGTCGAAATTAAATGTTTAGAAAATATACATCATTTATCAAGTTTATTATCAATAATCATGAATAATTCACAATCAATAAAAGAAATATTATATTTAAACTTTATTTTAATTTATATTGCAGAAAAAACAATTTATATAAATCCAGAAAATAACTTTAATAAATGTTATTTATCAAAATTAATTTCAAAAAATAAATTATTTTCTCAAAAAGAATTTTGGAATGAATTATTGGATATGAAAATATCAAGTATAACAGATATTAAAGTTAAAAATGAATTAGAAAAAAAAAATCAAACAAATGAAACTGGTGTATTGTTTAATATAAAAAATATATTTGGAGGAGGAAAAATAAAAGAAAATAAAAAAATAGAAAATGAAATTGTATATCGTCAATTATATTTAAAAAAATTACCAATTTATACTGTTGAAATATTAGATGAATATATTTTACATTTTTCAAATTATAACTTTGCTGTAACTCAATCAATAGAATTAATTAATGATTTTTCTGTAAAATATAAATTTGATAAATCTTATGTTTCTTATTTTATGGCTAAATTAAATTCAAATACTTTTACTATACAAAATAAAAATGATAATTTTGAAAATGAAAAAAAAGTTGATTATGAGAATTTATTTTTTAATACTGATAAATTAAGGAAAAAAAAAATATATGATATGAAATTATTATCAATATTATATTCTATTAAATATATGAATATAAAAGAATTACCAAATATTCTTTCATTAAATAAAATGTACAATGAAAAATTAAGACGATTTATATTTAAAAATATCCTTTTAAAATATCATAATATGAGTATAGAAAATCATATAAAAATATGGAAAGTACTTCTTAATTTTAATCAAATAAAAAAAAAATATGATTATAATAAAATAAAATCAGAGATAGATAATTTTCCAAATTTAGTAATATCAAAAGAAATAATTCAATTAGATGTAGTTAGAACTTATTTTAAAAAAGATAGACATTCAAATAGAGAAAAAACATCATATATTTTAAGAGCAGCTTGTAAAGAAACTCCTTCAATTAATTATTGTCAAGGAATGAATTATATTGTTGCTTTTTTATTAAGTATTACTGAAAATGAAGAAGATACATTTTATTTATTTTTATCTCTTTTAATAAGTACTGATTATGGAAGTTTATTTTCTGAAGATTTAGAAAAGTTAAAAAAATTTTTTTATGTTTTTGAAAGATTAATTAATATATTTTTACCAGAATTATATTCTTATTTTTTAGATAATAATATTAACGTTTCTTATTTTATTTCTCCTTGGTTTATTACTTTATTTACTGATGTTTATCCTCATATTAGTAATTTGACTGAACCTAAAATTATTTTGAGAATTTGGGATTTGTTTTTATTTAGTGGATGGAATTCTATTATTAAAGTTGGGCTTTCTATTATTAAACATTTTGAAAATAAATTATTAACTCTGACTTTTGAAACTCTTCTTAGATTTTTAATTAATGATATTATTAAATCTGATTTTTTTGAAAATGAGAATTTTGATACTTTGACTTATATCACTCTTAATTTTAAAATTGGTGCTGGATTAATTACTAATTTGGAAAATGAATATGAAATAAAGAAAAAAATTCCTCCTATTGGAGAATAAGAGGTTTATTTTAATAGATATATTTTATAGTTTTAGGAAAAATTTTTTATTTATATTTAAAAGTTTTTAAATTTATTATAAAATAATTTTCTTTTCTGTAAAAAATAATCGAATAGAAGAATGTATTTTAAATTATAAAAAAAATAATACATCATAAAATAATGATATAATATGATATATTTAAAATAATTCATTATTAGATAAACAATTATAAAAATAATATTTAATTTAGTTATTATTTTACAAATAAAATATCAAAAAATAATTAATTTTTCAAAATTAAAATTAACCATTGATTCTTTATTTCTTATTAAAATTAAATTTTAAAAATGTCTTTCCAAAATATAAGTTCAAATGAATCAACAACAACAAATAAAACTAATAAAACAATAAACAAAGAATATTTTCGTCCAAATAAAAAAAATCCTGCTTATATTTACTTAATGGAAATTCAAAGATATAAAGGAAAAAATAAAAAAAGAAATCATACTGCAAGAACAAATAACAAAAGGTTAATTTTACCAAATACAATAAATAAAAACCCTTGGAATACTCCAATAAGAAATATCATTACAGTAGATAAAAAAATAAATCAATTTAATAAAAAGAAATTTGATTTAATTGATAATTCAAAAAATTCTCATAATTACTTATGGCCAAATATAATGCCTGACACGAGATTTAAAACAGAAATTGGTGTTAAAGGTTTTATTAATGGAGTTCCGATTATTGAAAGTAGGAAAAAAAAAGAAAATAATGATTTTTATGAGAATAATAATAATTATAATCTGATTAAACTGAATAAAAAAAGTAGTATTAATTATGGAAAAGATTTAATTAAAAATGGAAAAGAATTTAAAGAAAGAAATAATTCTAAAGAAAAAAATAAAAATAATAGTTTTAATAAAAAAGAACTTGGTAATAGTAAAAGTGATGAATTATTTAATACTAATCAAAAAAATTTTTATAAATTTAGAAAAGATATTATTGAACAACCTGAATATGAAGAAGATGATGGTTATGATATAATTGAAGTAGTTAATAAATTAAAAAAACAAAAAGAAGAAGAAGAAAAATTAAAAAATAAAACTGAAATTAATGATATTAAAAATCAAAGGAAATTAAAAGGAAAAAAGGGAAAAAGTTCTATTCAATTCCCTGAAATTTATAAATATTTTCGAAAAATTGCTTCTTAAAATATTTGATTATATCATTTGATTTTTAATTAAATTTTTCTTTTCAAATTATAAATAAAATAAAATTTAAAAATTTATTAAAATAAAAGTAAAAAAAGAAAATATATACCAATTTATATTATAACTATTTTTAAAAAATTTTTTTATTTAAAATTCATTTTCTAATCCTTTTTTCTTATAAAAAAGAATATAAGCATTTTGAGTAACAATTTTATCATCATTAATTAAACTAACTTTACTATCATTAAATTCATACCATTTTCCAAAATTTTTACATTTAGCTATATAATGACCATAAGATAATCCTCCAAAATGTTCAATAATACCATATAAATCATAAATAGAATTTACTTTTTCTTTTCCAATTACAATTTTTGATAAATCTAAATTTCTAATTGGAAAATCTATAAAACATTCATTTTTTCCTGAGGATAATTTACTTGAAAAGAAACTATTTTTAAGATGAAATCTTTTTAAATGTATAATTAAGTAATTTGGTGATTTATATATTAAAACTTTTTTAGAAGCAGATTTAAAATTATTACATTTATTACAAAACCATACATCATCTTTTAATCTTTCTTCTCTTTGAAGAATTTCTAAACTAGAATATAAATCACTTTTATCTTTTTTTTCTATAATTATTTCGTTAATGTATTTACTAATTGATACATCAATATTTTTAAATGGACTTTCTTTGATAAAATACTCACTATGAATTAATAAAATTAAAGGTCTATTATCTCTTAATTGATTCATTACATATAAAATTGAAATTGATTTTTTAAATTTTGATAAAATATTACAAAAATAAGGATAAGAATTAAATGATTGATTACAAAATTCACATGTTTGTTTTCTTGAAAACCAATTAAAACTTTTTTCTTTATAATTATGATAAATTAATAAATTAAATAATTTATTTTCTTTTATATTTTCATCAAATATAAAATTTATTTCTTCTTTGATTTTATTAAATAATTCTTCTATTGTTGTTTTTTCAGTTATGGATATTCCAATCGGATAAGACATAAAATGTAATTTTTGACTTTCACTTAAAAACGACCTTTCTAAAATTAATTTAACAGGATATAAATAAATATTAAAATGATTTATTGAATCTCTTTTATAAATACAAATTTCATTTTTATCTTCTAAATATTTCATAACTAATTCATTATCATCTTTAATAATTTTCCATATAATTTTTTCTTTATCTAAAACAATAACTTCAAACAAATCAAATTTTTTTTCATTATCAATACTATCATTATTTTTAATAAATTCAAAGCAAATATTTTTCAATTGATAAATTTTACAATTATCCCAAACAGGGACATCTAAAATATAACAATTTCCCATAATAAAAAATTTCAAATTAATTTTCATAGGACTAATAGGAAGTGAAAGACTTAAAAACATAAAAGGTTCATAAGTAATTGAAATATTATTACAATCAAAACAAACAATTTTAGATTTAAATTGACCATAAAATAAATCAGAAATAATAGAATTTTCTCTTAATCTATGAATTTTCCACCATCTTTCTGATGCTTCTTCGTCACTTTCTCCTTTTGCTCTTTGTTCTAATTCTAAATAAGGTTTATTTGTTACTCTATTTATATCTTCGTGTAAATTATCTAAAAATAATGAAAGAAATTCATGTGAATCTTGTTGTTTACTTGAATTAAATTGATTAAGGATTTTTCCAATAAAATTTCTAAATTCTTTTGGATTTGTTACAGTAATGTATTCTAATGTTTTTGAATTATCTTTTTCAATATCATGATTTATTTTTATTTCCCAAAGTAATTTTATTAATTTTGAATATTGATATATTAATTCTCCATTATAACCTAATTTATTAACGTGATTTATATCTCTTTTGAAATAATCTTTTAAAATGTATTTTGTTAAATCTTCTGTATTTGATAAACATTGAAGTGCACAATTCATATAACATGTATTTCCTAAGTTTTTTAATCCTGATAAACCATGTATTGTGTGATTTTTATCAATTATTTCATTAAGTTGTGTTTGAAATAGTTTTTTTAAATTAAATTCTTCTATTAAATATTTATTTAATTTTAAATCTATTTTTTTATGAATTTCATTTTTTTTTGCACATTTAATTGAACAATATTGATTTAAATGGCATATATTACATTTATATTCATTTTCTTTAATTTCTTTATTACATTCAAAACATTTATCATCTTTTTCATTTAGAAAATTATTATCACCATTCTTATGAACTTCAATTAATAAAATTTTTCCACTTTTTTTTAATCCATTATATGGAAACTTATCCATTGTTAAATTTTCGTCAATTTGTAATTTTTTAATATCATATTTTATTAATTCTATATAATTAATATATGCTATTGAAATTTCTGATAAAATATCTTTTTTTTCATATGGTAATATATAAAAATCAATTATATATTTATTTTCATTATTATTAATTTCTTTTATATTAATATGTGAAATTTTTTTATTTGATTTTATTATCATTTCTTCATTCTCTTCTTCTTCTTCTTCTTCTTCTTCATCATTTAATCCTCTTAATTGTAATTCTTTTTTTCTTTTTGTTGGGTTTGAATCACTTCTCATTAATTTTTCTATTTTTTCTCTTTCAAGTTTATCAATTTCATTTAATATTCTTATAATTTTTAATTTTAAATCACTTACTTTTTCATTTTTTAATATTTGAATATATCTTCTTTTAATAAAAGTCTTATAATTATCCTTTTTTAATCTTTTTTCTAAAAGTAAGCATTTTAAAGATATAAATTCATTATCTTTTCCTTTTCTGATTAATTCATTTGTTGATAAGAAAAAGTTATCTAGATATTCCCATTTTTCTTTATTAATTAAATAATAATCTTTATTAACCTCTAAATTATCTTTAATAAAGTAATTATCTTGAATATTTAATGGGTCAATCCAATTATCTTTAAATAATGTAATAGAAAAATTATCAATTGGACCAGGGAATATTGGAATTTTTTTATCTTTTTCTTTTATAATAATTCCAGTTAATTCTTCTCCTAAATATTTTGAATATATATACTCATCATCTAATGATTTATTTATAAAAAATTTTAATTCTTTTTCATTATTTTCTTTTCTTAATGTCTCATATTGATTTATAAAATTTTTTGCCCTTTCTACCCACAATTTATTAATGATATAATAATTATTATCATCAATAATATTTTCATTTTCAACTTCTTCCAAAATATTTCTTAATTCAGATATTTTATCCAAATTAAATTGTTCAAAATTTAAGAAAATATTTTTATATTTTAAAATATATTCATCAATTTTTTTTTTAATTTCATTTGTCAAATCATTTAAACTTTTCTTTGCATTTTCATTAATTTTTGATTGTTCAGAAATTTGATTTGCCACAAAATTATAATAATAAGAATAAAAGAAATTATTTTTCAATAGTAAAAAAGAAGAAACTCTAAACAATATTTTAATATAAATAAAAGATTCAACTCCTTTATATTTTTTCATATAATTATTAATTTTATTATTTAAATAGAAAATATAATTATAATCTTTATTATTATAATGAATATAAGAAATTAAACTAAATGAATCTATTTTAAGTGCTTTATCAAATTTTGTAAAAAAATTACACATATTACAATCAAATTCTATATCATTATATAAATCTTTATTATCACTTTTATCTCTTGCTTTTTGTATTATTTCTGAAAAATTAAAACTATATTTTGGTTTTGAATTATCATTTAAATCTACATATCCTGAATGAATTTCTTCATTTTTTCCTATTATATCCGTATTTAATTGTTTTTCCAATTGTTTTCTTATTTCTTCTTCTGGAATTTCATTTTCTTTTTTTTCTTCTTTTTGTATTAAATTTTCCTCATTTTTCATTATATTAAAAAAAATATTTATTTTACAAATATAAATTAAATTGTTATTTATTACTAATAAATAAAAACTTAAGTTATTTATAAATTTACTTTTTAAAAAAATTATTCAATTAACTCCTTCATACAATTTATTGTCAAATTTTTATCTTTATTTTCAACAAATGATTTTAAAATATTTAAAAGTTTCACATTTTTTGAATTAAATAACTGAATTAAATAATCTTTTTCAGAATGATTAAATTTTGATTTATGAATCAATTTATAGAAAATAAATTTATAATTTTCATTTAATTCACTTATAATATTTAAAGTTTCAATAAATTCATGATGATCTTTAGTAATAACATAAACTTCAAAAGCTGAATTTAAACCAGAATCTTCTTCAATTATTTTCTTTTCAATTATATTATAAACTTTTTCTTCAATACATTTTTCTTGATATAATAAATTAATAATTTCTTTTTGTTTAATTAAAACATTTTTATTTTTTAAAATTTTTGAATTCATTAATAAATCTAATTTACCTTTACTTTCCTTTACTGCTTCAGGAGTATTTGAAAAATCACTTAATGAATTTTTATTTTTATTTTTTGGTGAATTATTTAAAGTTTTATTTTCTTTTTTTAAGAAAATATTTATAGATTCCTTAAAATCATTTAAATCTAATTTATTTAAATATACATTGAATATTGAAATTAATATTGAATTTTTTTTTGAATATTGTCCTATTAAAAATGATATTTCTTCTTTTGAAAATGAAGTTTTATTTAGTAATTTTTTAAAACCTTCTAAATCATTTGTTATCTCATTATCATTTATCATATTTTCCTCTAATGAATTAATAGTTTTACATTTATATTTTGGATTTGATATTTGTTCTTGAAATAATTTTTTAATTTTTTCTTCTAATAAAAGAATATTTTTATTATTCTTATATTCATTTAATATTAATTCTATTTCTTGATTTTTTTCTTTAATCATTTCTTTTATTTTTTCTTTTTCTTCATTTAAAATTTGTAATTGTTGTAAACTTTCTATAAAATTATCAATATATGATGTAGATTCATTATCAATTTTATTATCTATTTTTTTAGTTTTTTTTATTGATATTGATAAACTTTTTTTCTTTTTTATCATTGATATTAATTCTTTTACTAATGTTTTAAGAGAATTAGTTTTAGAAAAATTAAGAAAACTATTTAAAATTTCAGTTTGATTTGTTTCAATTAAATAATGCAAAATTTTAAATTTTTTTTCAGACAAATTATAATTTTTTTTATTTAAATAATTTATTATTTCATTATCAATAAACTTCATACAATATTCATTCAATGATGTATATGATTTATTTTTTAATTTTTTATTTTCTGTATATATTTCTAATAATTTATTATATTCATTTTTATTATTTTCAAAAAAATATTGTAACAAAATTTTAAAAGGTTCATTCAAATGTTTTTTAATTTTATTTAATTTCTTTTCACTTTTTTTACTTTTCTTATTTTCAATATTGTCATTATCTTTTTTCTTATATGTTTTAAACTCTGTAAATGTTTTATTTTTATTGTTTTCATTATCAATATTTCCTTGAGGTAAACTTTTGTGTCTTTTTATATTTTTTTTATCAAATAGCCTTTTCTGAAATTTATAATTATCATTTAAAGTTAATGAACTTTCAGATTTTTTTGGTCTAATTTGTTCTTTATGTTTATTTATTTCTTTTTGAAAAAACAATATTAATTCACAAATATTTCCTTCCGATTTATATTTTTTAATATTTAAATTTGAATTTTCACTTTTTATTATTTCTTTTAGAATCTCATAGTCTTCATTTGAAAAAAATTCATTCATTTTTTTAAGTATTTCTTCATTTTTATTTAGATTTTTATTTTTTTCTTTTTGAATAAAAATTTTTTTTTTTATTATATTATCATTGAATAGATTTAATAAAATAAGGAAATTTTCATTTGTAATTTTCCCTTCTAAAAAAAATTTAAATTGTCTTATTAATTGTTTATTTTGTTCTTTCATCATTTTATTGAATTCAAAAAATTGATTTTCGTTAATTTGTTTCTTTGATAAAAGTTGTAATAAATAAGAAGAAAATTTCTGAATTTCAATCTGACTTAATTCATTCATTGAAGTTGTTTTATTATGAAAAATATATGATTTATTAAAATAATTATCTGTATAACTTTCTTCATTTATATTTAAATATTCATATTGCTTTTCGTATAAAGAATAATTCCTATGTCTAAAAATTAATTCAAAATAAATATCTTCTTCTAATTGGAATAAATTTATATTTTTAATTAATGAAGATAATGTATAATAATTTCCTTTTGAATCTTTTAATCCTTTAATTTTAGATGATGATGATTTTGTAATAGTTGATAATAAATCTTTTAATTTTGTTTCATTTTCTGGAATTTGAATAGAGATAAATTCTTTTGTTGGAAGTTGAATTTTAATCTTTCTAAGAGGATAGTTCATATTTATTATATTTTAAAGTATTAGAGAAAATATTTTTTTTATTATTAGTATATGAATAAAATAAAATTTATTAAAAAAAAGAAAAAAAAAAAAATGAAATTATTTTAATATTTAAAGGAAAATACATAATAATTTAATAAAAATATAAATCTTAAATTCTGGAATGTAATATATTAAAAAATAAATAATATATAATATATTAAAAATTAAAAAATTTAAAATGTAAAAAAAAAGTAAGTATTAATTTAAAAAAAACTTTTGAATTCTAAAAATAAAAATATTAAATAACTTTAAAAAATAATTAAATTTTTTTATTAAAATTTAAGTATTAATGAATATTCCTTTAAGTATTTTAAAAAATCAAAAATTTATTCCTTTAGAGACTTATAATTATCATCAATCATTGGGAAAATCTCTTAATAAACTATATAAAAATTCAAAAAACATAACAACCCCATTAAAAAAAAACACAAAACACCAATATACAAAGAACGAAATAATAAAATGGTTTACTCAATTAAATATATCTCAAAAAATAAAAATATGTTCAATTCAAAATTTTTGGCTTTCAAATATTTTATATCAAATGAAAGTATTATATAAATATGAGCCAAATTCTGTATTTAGTCCAACAGAAAAATATGAAGAATTTATGAAAAAAGATAATAATCAAATTCAAGATCAAAAACTAAAACAAAATGATAACCCAAATGAAGTTTATACTGAGCCAAAAATGAATTATGATTTTTACACTACATTTTTTAGTGTTAATAATCCAAATAAAATTGATGATTATGTTTGTAAAAATATTACTAATATGACTGTAAGTGAAAGAATTCAAACTTGTAAAAAAGAAAATAGTTTTTTAGAAGAAATTAGATTTATTACTATTGATAAATTAAGTGATACTACTACTTTAAGTATTGATATTTTAAATAATATTCCTTCTTTAATTGATTATATGAATTTTTTTTCTAAGAATAATATTTTTTCAAGTAAAATTACTTCTGAATATGATTCTAATAGTAAAAGTTATAATTTTAGTTTACCTTTATGGATAAGAAATTTAACAAATTTTACTTTTCCTGAATTTTTAACTGCTATTTTTGAACAAGTAATTTCTATTTATTATCAATTTTATATGAATGATAAAGAATTACCATATTTTCATAAGGATGAAAAAATTGATGAAATATTTGATAAAACTTCTAAATTAGAAAATTTTTTAGCAGAAGAATCAAAAGGTGATAAAAATAAATTTTTTCAATCAATTAATTTTAAATATATAAAAGATGAATATTGTTATAGAAAAGAAATAAGGGAAATGTATAAAAAATTTAAAACAAAATGTGATGAAGTATATAGTCAATATTATAATAGTAAAATTTATACAAATAGTGATGATAATAATAAATTTAATCCTGTAGCCCTATATTCATGTGAAGAGTATTTAAATAAAATTTTTAATGATTCTATTCCTAAATTTGTAAATACTTTATTTTTTGTTCCTATTCAAAAATTATTTGAAGAAGATAATTATGTTTATTCTGCAGTTTTAGAACAATTAATTGAATTATATTCAAAGAAAAATATTGATGAATTGCTTAATGAATTTAATAATGGAAGTTTAAATGTTGAAAGTAAAAAAAAAGGGAAAAAGAAACATAAAAAGAAAAAAAAAGAAAATAATATTGAAAATATAAAATTAGATGAAAGTGAGATATTAAAATATAAACAAAATGAGGATAAAAAATTAAAACAAGATGAAAAAATAGATTTAGATAATATACTCAATGAGAAAGATAATAAAGAAAATAAAAAAGAAATTAAAAATATTTTGTCACAAACAGAAAATAAAATTAAAATTATAGAACAAAGCGAAGAAATTATTATAACAGAAAACAAAATTGAAAAAAATATTAAAAATAATGATAATAAACATGAAAATATTATTAATGATAATAATAATAAGAATATAGAAAATAATAATAAAAATAATAATATTATTGAAAATAATATTAATAAGAATATAGAAAATAATAATAATAAGAATATAGAAAATAATAATAATAAGAATATAGAAAATAATAATAATAAGAATATTGAAGATAATAATAATTATAATATAAATAATAAGACAACAAATAAAAAAAAAAAGAAAGAAAAAGGATTTTTCTTATATCCAATTAAAAAATTAAAACATAAATCAAAAAATGTAAAAGAAAATGGTTCAAAAAATCGTAGTTTTGAAGCATCAAATATTACTTTAGATAAAAATTCAAATATGTCTTCTCCTATTTCTTCTAAAATTTCATCTCCAAAATATTCACCAAAATTATTATCAGAAAAAACATCAATAACTGCTTCTTCATCAAATTTAAATATGAATGAATTTATACAAGAATCAGGTTTATCATTTAATTTCAATTCAAAAAAAAATAATTTAAATTCTAATACAATTATTAATAACAATATAAATATAATAAATGACTCAAATAATATAAATAATCATGGACAAAAAAATTTTATAACTAGTATAAATGTAATTAATCCAATTATAAATAATTATTTTATTATAGATAATAAATTACAAAATACTTTTAACAGTAATCTTTTTCCAAATATGAATTATAATTTATATGAACATTTGAATTTACCATATAATCAATTTTTTCCTCAATATCAATATAAAATTCCTTATCCTTTTGGTTCATTTAATCCTTTATCAACTTTAGTAAATAATCAATACAATACATTTTTTATCTATTTTTCAAAAGAAATTCAAAATAATTCAAATAATGTTACAGGAATATTAGAATCAATAAAAATATATAGAAAAATTTATATTGATAAAATTAAAGAATTAATAATAGAAACATTATCTAAAACATATAATATAGACCTTTTATTTTATGGGTCATATATAACTGAATTAAGTATAGAAAGTAGTGATGTTGATATTTTAGTAAAATTTGAAAATAAAGAAGAAGAAGAAGAAAAAATAAAAAATGAATCATCAAATTATCATATTGAAAAAATAATAAGTGAATTAGTAATGATATTTAATCAAAATTCAAAATCATTAAACATAGACAATATTAAACCAATATATACTGCATCAGTTCCAGTATTAAAAATACAATGTAATATGGAAAATGATATTCCAAAAGAAATAAAAGATAATATTTATAAATCATTTAAATTTGATAAAAGTGAAGTAAATTTAATAAAATTTGATTTGACATTTTTTGAAATAAAACATAATCAAAAAATAACATCAATTCCTTCACAATCAGTAATAGAATTTATAAAAAATATTTTAATATGTAATCCAGAAATAAAACCAATATTATTAGTATTAAAAAGATATATGCAAATTTGTAAATTAAATTCAAGTTTTCATGGAGGAATTTCCTCTTTTTCTTTATTTTTATTATTATATGCATTCTTGAAATATATTAATATGAATTATCCAATGGGAAAAATTTTATTTGATTTTTTTCAATTTTATGGTAATTTTAATTTTGGTAATTATTGTATAGATGTAAATGATAAAAATCTTTATATTAAACGTAAAGAATTACTTGAAAGTAGAATGATAATTTTAGATCCTTTTACTAAATTAAATGTTGCTAAAAGCTCTTTTAGAGTTGATGAAATTAAATCAGCTTTTAAGGATGCTATGAATATTATAAATAAACATCTTTATGAATCTTTTTCAAATAAAAATCAATTTTCTGTGAATATTTTGGAAGAAATTTTTAGGTTGAAGTAATATATTTTTAAAGTTAAATAAATAATAAATAAATTTTGAGTGTGTTCAATAAATATAATAAATTAAAAAAATATAAATTTTTTTACTGATTTAAATAATATTATAATTTTATATTTTCATAACTCAACATTTTTAATTATTCTATAAAAATTATTTATTTAATTAAATATTTTAAAATATATTATATTAAAAGTAAGCAATTATATTTAATAGAATTATCCTTAACACAAGAGTTACTAATTGTAAAAACAATACCTTTTTCATTATATTTATCATTATTTTTAATAATATCATCAATAATTTTTTCATTAATAACATTTTCTTCAAGATTAATTAATTTTAAAGGAGATTTACTCAAAAGAATTATAGAAACAATAGTAGAAAATCCCATATCACTACCATTAACTTTTTTTAATGATATTGTATCTAATTTAGTACTGTTTTTAATAAAATTACTAAGCATCATTAAACCAACATCACCAATATTATTATTATCTAAAAATATTTTTTTAAAAGTATTTGAACCTTTGCTATTAAATAAAAATAATAATGTTTCTCCATTAATTTCACATTCATTTAGATTTATAATTTCCAAAGTTGTTGTTTTATTTAATGCATAACCTAAATTACTACATGATAATTGACTTAATTTATTTTTTGAAATATTTAATTTTTTTAAATTTTGATTATTTAATATTATATCAGATAATAATTTCATATCATTATCATTTAAATTATTTTGAGATAAATTTAATGAAATAACATTATTATTATTTGCAAATATACTATTATTTAATATATATGGTAAATTAGAATTATGATTTGATAAATCTAATTCTCGTAATTTTAAATTTCCTTTAAAATAAGGATATAAAATTTCAAAATTTTCTTTTGAAATTCCAGTATTATCTAAACATAAATAATCAATTTCAGTATCTAATAAAGAATTTTTGAAATTTGACAAAATAGAATTTTCAAAAGGTACATTTTTTATAGTTAATGAATGCAAATTTTTTAATGTATTTAATAAAATTGGAAAAGTTTCACATAAAATTGAATTATTACTTTTATTATCAATAACTTCATCTAAAGAATAAATAATTGAAAATGATTTTAAATTTTTACAATATAAACAAATATTATATATCAAAAAAATATGAGGTGATGAAGTTATAATTGTTAAATTTTCTACTTTTGGTATTATATTCCTTATTTGATATTTTAATAAAGGATAAAATTTAAACATATTTATTTCATTCATATTAATAGTTAATTCTTTTGGTTCATCTTTTTCTATTCTAAGAAAATCTGGCCTATCACTTTTAAGTTTTGAAATATCCTTATTTTCATTTGTTAAATAATTTTTTTTAAATAAATCAAAAGTAACAATTAAAGATTTGAATAAATTTTCTTTTTTTTCTTTAAATATTTCTAATATATTTTTTTCAGTACCAATATTTAACATAGCAATTTTTTTTAATAACTCAACATTAATTTTTTCATCTTTAATTTTAAAATTTTTTTGTGTAAGAAAATCATTAAAATTACCATTATCACCTTTCATTTTAAAATAACTTTGCATATTATTAAAAAAGTTAAATAAATAATCATCAATTGAATTATTATCAAAAGGATTTAATTTTGAAAAAAAATCTAATAAATCATAATTAATTGAACAATCATTTATTAAATCAAAAACACTTAAATAATATTGTGAATTAACTAATTTAAAAAGAAAATCACAAATTATATCTGTTAATAATTTAATTTGTTCAGGATCTTTTGTAAAAGGAATATTAATTTCTGGTTTTTTAATTTCATTTTCTTCTTTTTTTTCTTTTTCTTTTTCATTTTCATTTTCTTTTACTTGATTTTTTTTCTTTTCTTCTTCTTCATATTTTCTTTTTTCTTCTTCTTTTTTTCTTTTTTCTTCTTCTAATTCTTTTTCTTCTAATTTTTTAGTTTTCTCTTTTCTAATATAATCTAATAAATCTTTATTAGATTCTTCTTTTTTATTAAGTTCTTCTTTTAATTTTATAATCTCTTCATTTTTTTCTTGTAATTCTTTTGTTAATTCTTCTACTTTTATTTTATCTTTACTTTTTAATTCAGTTTCAAAATTTAATTGTTTTTTTAAAATATTAAATTGTTTAATTAAATCTTCTCCTTTTGCTTTTTCAATAATAATTTCATTTTCTAATTTTAAATTTTTTTCTTCTAATTCTTTTTGTTTTTCTTGAGCTCTATTTTTTTGTTCTTTCATATTTTGATATTCATTTACCTTATCAATAACATCTTTTTCTAAAATATGATTTCTTTCTATTAAACTTTGATTTTGTTCTTCAAGTTCACCATACTTTTTTAATAATTCTTGAGTATCTGAAGAAGTTTTTTTTGCTTTTTCTTTTTCTATTTCTTGTAAAAGTTCTGCTATTTTTTCATCTGACTCTTTTTTTTCTTGTTTCCTTTCTTTTCTTTCATTTGCTAATTGTTTATTTATTGAATCCATTGTTGCCATTAATGATTGAACTACTTCATCATTTGAGAGAGACATATTATAAATAAATAGTTTTATTGTTATTTAAATTTTTTTTTGAGAAAATTTAATTATTTTATTTTATTTTTTTTATATTTAAAATTAATTTTTTTTTTAAATTTAATTTTTAAAAAATGTCTGATTTTGAAAAAAAAAAAAGTATTTCTAAAGATAGATTAAGTTTAAATAAGACAAAATCTCCTAGAAAATCTCTTGGAAATGGTGTAAGGAAAAAAAAAGTTATTAATGCTTTTATGTTATATTGTAAAGAACAAAATAAAAAATTATTAGAAGAAGGAAAAAAAATTACTTTAAAGATTTTAGGAGAAAATTGGGAATCAGAACCAAATAAAGAATATTATTTTCAATTGTATAATGAAAAGAAAAAGATATTTGAAGAAGATTTGAATCACAAAAAAAGAAAATCATTAACTAAAAATAAAAAACTAAGTTTAAGTTCAAGTGAAAATTATAATCTTAAAAGAAAAGAAATATAATTTATAAAAAATAAAAAACTTTTAATTTAATTTGTAAAAAAAATACTATAAAATATATAACTATAATCAATAGAAGAAAAATCAGAAATTGTCCATATAAAAGTTTTAACAAATCCGAAATTAACTTTATTTTATATTCTTCATTAAATTCACAAATATTAGTTTTTTCAATAAGATCAATAATATATATCGACGATATTCATTACTCTTTATTCATTTTTAATCTTGAAGAAATAATAATTTGAAAAGC
This sequence comes from Isotricha prostoma, assembly GCA_023807205.1. Lineage (NCBI taxonomy): Eukaryota > Ciliophora > Litostomatea > Vestibuliferida > Isotrichidae > Isotricha > Isotricha prostoma. The sequence goes on along the minus strand of JAJMZS010002999.1, from coordinate 11,948 downwards.
TTATTTTTTAAAATAATATTGGGAAATTAATTCATTAATTCTTGCATCAATAAATTCAATCATTATTTTTTACTTTATTAATAAATTCATTTTTTAAAGATTAATTTATTTCTTTATGTCCAATTTTAAGAAAAATTTCATCATTTTTATCATATGAATATACTAATATATTTTAATGTTAATTTAATTTTGAATATCATTTTCCAAAAATGCTTCATATATTTGCTTTATTTTATTATTATTAAACAATTTATTTTAATTGGATTTCATCTTTTAATTTTATTTTAAATGAAGAGTTTTTAGATTTTAAAGAAATTGTTCTTTTATTCATAGAAAATAATTGAAAAAGGAATTATCATTTTAAATGAAATTTTAAATAGATATGAAAAAAAGGTAAATTTAGAATTATCAATATTTTATTTCTTATCCAATAATTATTTCTTTTTTAGAAAAAAATTTTTATATATAAAAAAACAAAAAACAACAAAAATTAATTAAAAAATACAAAAAAATATTAAAAAATAAAATATTAAAACAATAAAGATTTAAAAAAATTTTAACTCCATAATCTTATCAAATTATCATACCCACAAGAAGCAATAATTCCATTATTTAATTCTACACAACTATTAATAAACTCATCATCATGTGCTTTTTCTTTTATAAAAATTATTTCCATATTCAAATTTGCATATTTATATTTAACAATTGAATTATAACCATAATTATTTAAAATAGAACATAAAAATAAACCATCTAAACATTTATAAATAGACCAAATTATTTTATTTCCAATTATATTTTTAATAATTTGATGATTTGATATTTGAATTAAATAAAAACCTTTATAAATATTTCCACCAATACATAATAAGTTTTCATTAATTAAACACATATTATTTACTTGCCAAACAGTATTAATTTTATTAATAGTTAAAATATAAGAATAATTATTTGAATTCCAAAATTTTAAATTTCTATCTTGAATAGATAAAGTAACATATTCTTTTTTATTTAATTTTAAAATATTACAAGTACATAACCAACCAAATCTTTGAAAAATTATATTTAAAATACATATAAATTCCTTTTCTTTATTTAAAATCCAAATTTTCATATTTTGTTCTCTTGAAATTGAAATTAATTCATTGTTCCTTATTTCAATTACTTTCATTACACTATTATTATGTCCTATTAAAGTTTGTTTAATTTCATAATTATCATCATTAACTAAATTAATAACTTTCATTGTTTTATCTTTTGAACATGTAATTATTAATCCATTATTTAATTGAGTAAAAGATAAAATTCCATTTGAATGTTCTTTTATTGATAATTGAAGTTCATATGATTTTATATTATAAATATTTAAAGACTTATCATCAGAACAAGATACTAATCTTCCATCTTTTAATACACTTAAATGATTTATTGACTCTGTGTGACAATTTAAAATTTTGAAATTATTTTTTAGAATACTTGGCTTGTAATTTTTAAAAATATTTGATGAAAGGTTTTTTTTATGTTTTATTTGATTTTCATTTTTAATATTATTTAGTCTTTTTTCTTTATTTGAAGTATTTAAGTTTCTTTTTAGAATTTTAAATTTTTTTTTAATACGTTTATTTCTATTTGTTTTTTTATTTATTAATTCATTATCTTCTTCTTTTATATTTTTCATATTATTTTAAATTTGTATTATATTTGAAAAACCATTTAAATTTTATTTTAATATTAAAAAATTGAAATTAAAAATAATTTTTAATTATTTTTTTACTTTCTTCAAAAATCTAAATAATAAAAAAACAGAATTAAAAATTCTATTCCAATAAAAGGAAACACCCAAAAATATTTTTAAAAAAATATTATAAAGATATTAACAATAAATATAATATTTTTTTAAAATAAATTTATTTTTTATTTTATTAAATTATTTCTTATAAACATAATCAGCAACATTATTCAAATCAAACTTTCCACAAAGAACAAATTTTCCAACAATAGGAATATCAGAATCATGAGATTGATTAATAGTTTCATGAAATTTGGGTCTAACAGTAAAATTAAAATTAACAACTTCACTTTTATTATTTTTTTTATTCTCAATAACAATTTTTTTTTTCTTCGACTTTGGATTATGAATTCTTTTCATAACTTTTGAATTATAAACATCTTTTAAATTATTAGGAACATTAACATCATAATTAACAGTTTTAAAATAACCAAAATCATCTTTTTTTACATTAAATCCCTCATCATTTTCATCTAATTTATATTCAATTCCTCCAAAATTTCCTTTTATTTTATTATTCCATTTTTCATTAAAATTAATTTTTTTTCCTTCATTTTGACTTTTAATTCCTTCTTCTTCAAATTGTTTTTGTAAATCAAAATCATTTTTTATTTCAATTCCTCTATTTTCATAATTTAAATGATAATCAGGATTTCCAATTTCAATTCCACCATATTTATTATATTTAATATCATTATCAAAATTATTTAAATTTATTTTTTCATTTACATCCATTGACATTAAATCAGTTAAACTTGCAATATAATCTTTATTTTCCAAATCACTTTTACTTGATTTTTTAGTAAGAAAATTAATATCATCATTATCATTATTATCTTTATTAATTTTTTCAGGAGAAAATAATTTAAATGGACTTTTTTTATGAGATTGACTTTTTTTAATATTAACATCACCTTCACTATTTAAAGTTTGATTTTTCATTGAAATTTTCGGAGCTTCAACATTTTTTTTAATTTCTGGTTTTGTTAAAGTTAATCTTGGTTTAGTTACAATATGAGGTTGAATTTTTATTCCACTTTCAATTTCTTCATCTTTCTGATTTGGATGTGGAATTGATAAAGATGATTTTTTTTTAATTTTAGATTCATTTTCTACTTCTTTTGATGATAATGTCTTTAATGATATTGATGGTGCTTTTATCGATGTGTTACTATCTTCTAATTTTGATGTTTGTTTTGGAATATTTAATTGATGCTTTGATTTAATTAAATTATCGTCATCTGGAATTTCAATTTCAGCTTTTACTTTAGGGGATTTTATTTCAGTTTTTGACTTAATTTGAGGTATTTGAACTTTTGGTGGTTCTACTTTTGGATTTGATGTCTTTGGACTTAATTTTATTGGGATTGTTTCTTTTTTTGTTGGAGATTTCATTTCTATTTTTGGATTTTTCATTTCTATTTTACCTGGTTTAATATCGATTTTAGAACTTTTTATTTCGGTTTTTGTATCTTTTGGCATATTGAAATCATATTTTGGTTTTATTTCTGGTGCTTTTATATTTTCTTTTACATTTGGAACTGATATTTTAGGTGCTGAGACATTTATTTTACCCTTATTTTCTATTTTTGGTTCATTAATATTGATATTTTTATTTTCTTTAATATTTACTTTTGGAATATTTGCACTTCCTTTTGATTTCAAACCTGATTTAGAATCATTTGGTTCTATATTTGAATTATCTTCTTCAAATCCCTTTATATCAAAATCTGGATTTTCAATGTTAATATTTGGTGATGTCATCATGGCTTTCATACCAACTTTAGGTGCATTTACACTCATATTACCAATATCAATATTTCCTTCTGGGACAGATGATATATAATTTCTACCTATATTATCTGTTCCAATTATTTCACCTTCAACACCTTCAACATCAATAATATCTCCTGGAATTAAATTTTTTTTATACATTCCAATTGGTGCATCTACATCTCTTGTTATAATATCTCTAAGTAAATTACCATTATAATTTATTACAATATTATCTCTCGGAGTAATTTTTCTATGTGAAATATTAACATTTGGATTATTAATATTTACTTTAGGTCCTTTTATATCAACATTTACTTTAGGTTCTTTAATATTTTTATTTATATCAACTTTTGGAGCATTTATATTAACTTTTGGGGCATTGACACTAATTTCTGAATTTTTAACATCAACTTTAGGAGCATTAACATTAACTTTAGGTGCATTAACATCAATTTTTGGAGCATTAACATCAATTTTTGGTGCTTTAACATCAACTTTAGGAGCATTTACATTAATTTTCCCTTTTTGAACATCAATTTCAGGTGAATCAACATTAATTTCACTTTTAACACCAGGAATAACACCTTCAATACCTTCACTTTTGAATTCTCCATTATTAACTTTAGCATTTATTTTAGGAGCATTAATATTGATATTTCCACCATCAACATTAACATTATTATCTTTATCAAGATATTTTCCTGATATTTTCATTTGTGGTAATTTCAACTTTTGATTAGGAACACTAATATTTTTTCCATCAATAACTCCATTAATTTCATCAATTTCAATATTATTAGGTAAAATATTCATTTTATTTAAATAAATAGGAGAATCAACATCCTTAGTAATAATATTTTTTAATAAAAGAGGAGCATATCTTTCACTTCCAACAATATAATTTTCCTCAATATTATTATCAGGATTATTAATATTAACATCAACATTATTTAAATTCAAATTAACATTTGGAACATTAACATTAATATTTCCTTTTTGTTCAACACCAGGAATATTTCCTTTAATTTCAAAATTAGAATTCCCATCATTTTCATTTATTTTTACATTTCCTTTAACTTCAGGTTTCTCATTATTAACTTTTGTATTATTTGTTATTTTACTTTCACCATCACTTTCTTCATTATTTTCAAATTCAGTTCTCTTAAAATCTTTCCCACCTGAAAATTTAGGCATTTCATATTTAACAGTAGGTTCCAAATTATAAATTCCAGAACTTTCTAATTTTTCTTTTCCTGGAATTGAACCTTTAATATTAATATCTTTATTATCAATATTTACATTAGGTACATTTACTTCAATTTTATCTTTATTTTTAATACCTGGAATAACTCCTTTAATTCCTTCAATTTTCTCATTTGAAATATCTCTTTCAACATTAGAACCATATGAAGAAAGTGGAATTTTTAATTTTTTATTATTTGAATTTTTAACTTTTAAAGGATGAATTTTACCAGGATCATCTTCTTTTTCTATAATTTCATCATTTAAAGTTTCTATATCAATTTTTGGATCTTCAATTATTATTTTTTTCTCATTTTTCTCAGGTGGAGGCAAATCTAAATTTGTAGAAAGTCCTTTTTGAATTTTTGGAGTTGATAATGAAATAATATCATCATTTTCTTTTAATCTATCATTTTTTTTACCTGGGATTATTCCTGAAATATTAAAACTTTCTCCTTTTTTTAAATTATCATTTTTTTCATCTTCTTGTAATCCAGATAATAATTTTTTTAAATGAGTATTTATATTTGCAACTCCTTTAATTTTATTTTGTGGTTTTGGGATATTTATATTTTTCTTTTCTTTTGAATTTTCATCATTTATTTCATTGAAGATTTCTTCTACTTCAATATCGGGAATTTGTTTACTTTTTGATTTAATTGTAAAAGTTCCTATTCCGATATTATTTGGATATTTATAATCAATTTGATCATTTATTATTTTTTCTTCTTCATTTAAATCAAATGGTATTTTTTTAAATGTTTCTTTTTTTTTATTTAATACTATTAAATCTTTATTTTTATTAAAATCATTTGGAATATTTATTGAAGTGTATTTATTAATAGGATAAAAATTCTTATCATTAAATTCAATTATTTCATTTGGTGTATCAATATTTTTTAATTCATTTTTTTCAATATCATATTTAAAACATTTTTTACTTTTTCCTAAATTATTTCCACCAAATAAAATAATATCTCCATTTAAATTTTTTCCAACTGCAAAATTTTTCAAATCAAAATTATTTAAATTACCTTTTGGAGTAATTTTTTCCCAAACTGGAATTGATTTTAAATCAGTTTTTTCAAAAAATTTTTTTCCTCCATTAAATTCATTAAAAGAATAAACTAAACCATTATCAACAACATTTAAAGCAGGTTTAATATTAATTTCATTCATATTTCCCCATTTAATAAAAGTTTTTTTTTCAATATCATATAATAAACAATCTTTATTATTTCCACCAGTGATTAAAATATAATTTTCAGGAATAAAAATCATTGAATGATTACTTTTACAAATTGGCATTTCTGTATGTTCTAAAATTTTTCTATTATGACCAATAGTCCAAAAATCATTTATTGCTTTTCCATTTTTTTCACCACCACTTATAAATAAAGTATCATTTGAATTACAATATGCAGATTTTTCTGAAAAATCATTTAAAGAATATTCTAATATTTCTTTTTGAGGATAAGTTTCTAATGTAATATTACCTTCATTTGGGGAATATGAAATTAAATGAAAAGGATTTGCTTCTGGTTTTATTATTTTGTTTATTCTGTTATTTTCTTTTAATTTATTTTTTGGAATATTTAATTCTGTAAAATCAAGTGATACATCAATTTCTATTAATTTTGTGTTTTTATCTACTTTATTTATATCGATTATTCTATCTTTTTTATTTACTTTTTTCTTTTTGAAATTGTATTCTATTTTACTTTTTATTTGAGGAACTTTTATATTTGATTCAAAATCTTGTATTAAATCACCAAATGTTGCTGTGTTTGGGAAATGTTTTTGATATATTATTTTGTCATTTGAATATACTGAATATAAAATTTTTGGATATCCTTCAGGAAGTTTTTCTTTATTTGATATGTCATCTTGTATATTTGAAATCATTTTTTTTTATTATATTATTTTAAATGTTTTTATTGATTTTAATTTTTATTTTAAATATTTATATTTATTTATTTTTATTTATTATTTTAAAACAATTTTTTTCATTTAGAATAATTTATGATTTTAAAAAATAAGTATTATTAATTATTATATAAATTTTATTTATGTAAATTAATGATTTAAAAATTTTTAAAAGTCCTTTAAATTTTAAATGATTAATAAAGAATAAAACGAAAATCATTATATGATTATATTGAATAATTATTATAGCTTAATATTAAAGATTTTCAAATTTTTATACTTTTATTTTAATAAATCATTTAATTAAATTATGAAAACTTTTATTTGATAAAATAAATAAAACAGTTAAAAAAATGAAAAAAAGTGAAAGTATAGCTTTATTATATAACAAATTTTCAAATTCATTTCGTTCAAGAAATACAACAAATCAAACATCAACAGTAAAAAAATCTCAAAGTACAATAAATATATTATCAAATTTAAAACTTCTTAACAATAAAAAAAGAGAAATTAATATCTGTAATAATTATATATCTTTAAAACTTTCAAATTATGAAAAAAAAAAGATATTGAAAAACAAATTATTCAAAAGTCATCTTACATCAATGACAAAAGTAAAAAAAACAAAATCACATAGTTTAGAATATACAGATTATGACCAAATTGAAAGACCTTTAACTCAAAAAAAAACTTTTTTACCATTTTTAAAAGGAAATAGTTCAGAAAATTCAGAAATAATTTTTAATAGTAATGCAAAAATGCTTTTTGAAATTAATGAATTATTATATAATGGACTTTCTGATGATAGAAATGAATTGATTAAAAATTCCAAAAAATTAAATTTACTTAAAGTTTTTGAAAAATATCAAAAATTAAGATTTAATATTCATAAAAAATATGATATAAATGAATTAAACAATAAGATTATTCAAATTGAAAAAAATATGAAAGAAATTAATAAAAAATATAAAAATTTTGAAATGAATATGATTCATTATTTTAAATTTTTACAAACCCAAAAATCAAAAGAAATTGTGAAATTAGAACATATTTTAGAAAACAAATATAAAATTCAAGTAAAAGTAGATAAATTATTATTAAATATTGTAAATAAAGAATATGAATTAGAAAATTTAATTGAAATTAGAAATTTTTTACTACAAGTTAAATTTAAAATATTAAAATTTCCTATAGAATTAAATTCAATTATAAATAATATTTATAATAGAGATAATATAATGAATGAATTAAAAACATTATTTACTAAGTTAAATCATGTTCAAGTTCGGAAATTTATTATTGAGTATCAAGAATATCAAGAAGAAATTAACAAAAATAAACCACAAACAAATTTAAATAATAATATAAATTTAACAGAAAATATATCTAAACAAAAAATAAATAATTTAAAGAATAAAAATGATAAAGTTATAATGAAAACAATAAGTCAGTTAATTAAAGAAAAAAATCCAATATTTAACAATTCAGAAGAATTTAAAGATATAATCCTTTCATTAGAAGATAAAAATTTAGATTTATTAAATCAAAGAGAAAAAATATATAGAAATATTATAGCATTAAAAAATGAGTATAATTTAATTGTTAAAGATTTTAAAAATTATGATACAGTTATTGAAACAACAATAAAAGATAAAGAAGATAAACTTAATGAATTATATAATAGAAATAAATATCTTAATAATCATTATCAATCTCTAATTAATCAAAATGATAATTGGAAAGAAAATGATAGATTAAAAAAAATAAATAGAAATTCTTTTGGAATTTTTATTGATTTAAATAAAATATCTATGGTCAAATATAAATATATTATTAAAAATTATAAGTATAATTATACTTTATTATTAACAAAATTAATTGACTTTATTAATATATTTCTTAAATCAAATTATCATAATTATAATAAGCAAAAAATTTATACAATTATTGATAAAGATATATATAAAGCAATAATAAAATCAAATATTTATTCTTCAAATGAAATAAAACATTTAGTTTATGAATATTGTGTTGAATTATTAAAAGTATATGAAAGTATAATTGAATTTGTTCTTATTAATAATAAAAAATATGAGCAAAATAAAAATAATATTCCTTTAATGACAAGATTAAAAGATAAATTAATAAGAATTAGAATGAATCAAAATTCAAAAGAAATGAGAGGCTTTTTTGACCAAAAAAGAGAAGATGAAAAAAAAATTATATTTGAAAAAAGTAAAAAAGCTTTTTATCAAGTTAATAAAAATATATTAGAATTTCATTCAGAAGAGAAAACAAATAAAAATCAAAAAATAAAAAATGATGAATTCCATAAAAAAAATGGTAATGAAAATATTATTAATATGATAATATATACAAATGAATAAAAAAATGAAAAAACAATTGTTTAAAATTTTAATTATTAGTATTATTTTTCATTAAAATCATTTTATCTAATAATTCTTCAATTAATTTAGTTATTTTTTCTTCAAAATCACTTTTTTCTTTTTTTTCATTTTTAAACTTAGTTAAAAATATTTTTAACATATCTTGAATTGCATCTGCTTTATCAAAATTACTTCCAATTAAATCTAAATTATTATCATTAATTAATTTATGTATAATACTAAATTCATTATTCATTTCATTAACCATTGTTTCAATTGTATTTTCTCTATTATTTATTAATAAACTAACTTTTGTATTTATGTCTCTAAAAAATTTTGATAGTTCTTCTTCAATATTTACTATTGCATCAGTATTTATTATATTTTTTGTATTATTTTTTAATGTTTCTTCATCTGTATATTTTGTAAATTTTTCATTTATAAATTTTAAATTTGTTTCTCTTTCATTTGATAATAATTCTTTTAATTTTAATTCAAATTCATTAAAATTTATGTTTTGATTTTTTAAATCTTTATTAAGTGAAATTGATTTATTGTTTTCATAAATCTTTGTTAAAATTAATAATTCGTTCTTTAGTTTGTTCAAATTATCATCAAACTTATTTAATATTGTTGAATTTTTTAAAAATAATTTTGTTATTCTATAATCTAAAGATGAAAAATCATCATTATTCATTTTTTTAACTTTAAAAATAAAAAAAATGATTAAATTTATTTTTTTAAATTTAATTTTGTCAATTCAAACTTTATTTAATTTTTCTAATATAACTTTTGAAAAAACACAAGGAATTTTTATTACTGATATTGATTTTGATAATAAACAATTTTTAACTTCAAAAACTTTTAAAAACAAATATTTAAATTATTCTTTTAAATATTTAAAACTTGATAAAAATAAAATACTTCAATGTAAACCTTATGATTATTTTCAATGCAAAATTTTATCAATTCATAATGGAAATATTATTAAAACTTCTTTCAATATCATTAATGATTTTAGTACAAAAAAATTTTATCAATCATTAGAATTATTATTATTAAATACTCAAAATGAATTTATTGCTTCTTATTATTCAAAATTATTTATACATTTTGTATTTTTTGATTTAAATGGAATTAGACTTTCAAAAAATTTAAAGATTCCAATTAAAAATATTGATATATATAGAATATATATTAACCTTTATTATAATAATTATAATAATAAAGAAATTTTATTTTCCTATCATAAAGATTATACAAATTATTTATCTATATATGATTTAACTAAAAATAAAATAATTATTTCAAAATTTAATATATATCATAACTATGATTCTCTTAATTTAATATTTTTGAATAATGATGAAATAATAGTTTGTACAACAGATAGTTTAAAAATAAATTTTTGTATAATATTTTATATTGATAGAATAAATCAAAAATTATTCCAAATTCAAAAATTTCAAATACCTTTATTAACTAAACAAATAATATCATTAAATAACAATAATTTTATATTATGGGTTATTGATCATAAAAATAAATATTTATCAAATCTTTTAATATATAAAAAGATTAAATATATATATATAAAAATTAATGATGAAAAAATTATTTTAAACAATAATGCATTTAAATTAATTGTAAAATTTTCAATAATTAATAAATTTTCAAATATAATTATTGGATATTCATTTATTGAAAATAATAATGAATTGTTTAATTATACTAATTTAAATTTGAATTTAACTTGCTCTGATTATATTATTCCTTTAAATCAAATTAAACAAAAATTTAAAATGAATTTTATTTATTCTTCTAATTTAAATAAAAAAAATGTTTTAATATTATTTTTGTCAAATAATCATTATTTATATACAATTGAAAATTTGAATAAAATATATTTAAATTTAAATATTGAATATAATATTAATAATATATTCATAGATTTATATAATATAAAAAATGAAGTAATAATTCCTTTTCAGATTAAAATTGATAATATAATAAGTGAAATTTGTTATATAAGATTTAATCAATCAATGAAATTTATAGAATCAAATTATGAAAATGAAGATTATGAATTAAATGAATCTGATATAAAATTTCAAATTATTTTTGTCTTTCTATTTATATTACTAATTTTTATAATTTTGGGGAAAAAATTTATTAAAAATCAAATTAAAAATATAAAATTGTCATCATTATATAACAAAGAATATTATAATACTAAACGATATTTTTTCATTTTTCAGAAAAATAATCTTTCAATCAATTCATCAATTTTTTCAAAATTCTTTTTTATTTTTAAAATATACCAAATAAATTATATTTTAATATTATCACTTATAATATCAAATTTATCTATTAAAAATGGAATAATCATTTTTATTATATTTAATTTAATATTAAATAAAATAAATTTCAGTGAAAAAAAAAATTTTTTATTTGAATATTATAATTTTTTATTTATATATGATTATTTCCATTCAAATAAAAAAAAAAATAACAAACAATTTAATTCAATAAGAGGAAAAGTAGAAAATAAATATTTAAACGATAATAATATTCTAGAAAATAAATTAAATAAATCAATTTCAGATTTATTTATATATATTATATATATATATTCATTTTATAAAATACATCAATCTTTATTCAATATAACAATTAATAAGACTACTTTTTGTTTTATAATTTATCAATATTTTATTAAATTTTTTCTCTTTTATGTGGTATCAATTTTATTTATATTTATTCAAATATCTTTTATAGAATTATTTTTATATAAGGTACATTTTTCAGATTCTAATATAGAGAAT